>CM065592.1:171168106-171439194 GCA_033119425.1 Bufotes viridis | reverse complement strand
GCAATATTTTGTTTGTGAAAGAAGGATTCTGGATGGGCTTTACCCAAGATGTATGTGTAGATAGTTGGCAAGGGATACACTGGCACTTTAGACCATTGCAGACAGCTATATTGATGTACATTACCCGGCCTGACCTTCCTGTAATAACGTCGTAGCATAGCATTCGGCTACTTGCACACGTCCGCTTTTGTAGTGCGTGAACATGGAGCCGTGGATCCACAAATTATGGATGTTCGAAAAGTTTTATAGGCAATTTGCTGAACAAACAACTTTTCAAACACACTTGGAGTAATGTGCGTTCAGCAAAATGTACAATGCACATTGCCTCAGACCGTGTTTTGGGGATCCCAGGCTCCCTGTATCCGCCAAACACTTGTTGACATGTGGATGCAGGCGAAAACTGATTTATGATGCTTGGAAACCCAGACGGGCTTTGAATATAGTGCTTTTAATTGTCATCATTAATCAAGGTTAAACTTAAAGATTCCAGTACTGTGAGGGATAATTAGTGTAAGAGGGTGCAAGTTGTCATATTCGATGGCAGGTACGTGTCACCGAGGTTGCTGGCCTCGGTGAGGTAAGAGCCGGGTTTTTTTTGTCTGCAGCAGCTAGTGCTGCTGGACTCTGTTACTTAGTTTGGCTGCAAAGCTAATCCGGGCCGGCTCTTACTGGGAGTAGGCAAAGAGTTGGGTGGGTGCCTACTCCCCACGGTCCAGGCCGGACTTTATCCGGGCCTTTAAAAGGCAGCCTCCTTAGCAGCTGGTGGTGGTGATTATCCTGGAGCCTGCTAACAGGGCTGTGGAGTTCTCTGTCCTGGAGGAAAGAGCTCAGCAAGGAGGTGGCTTTTGTTCCTGGCTACCTGAAGGTGGATTCTCCTGCGGCTGGGCCGACAGCCTGGTGCGAACCTGCACCTACACCTCCCAGGTGACTGAACCTGTGTTGGCCTGTTTTGTTTTGCCTCCTTGTTTCTGACCTGTGTGAATTACCACCAAAAGACTGTTTGCTGTTTATTTTTGTGTCAGTGTGAATAAAACACTGTTTATTGCACATCCTGGACTCTTTGTTTTGCCTCGGTACTGCACCCGCACCGCTGTCTACCAGAGCGACTCCCCACATTTGGTGGAGGATGCGTGCATGCGCAGTGAGGCTGGCGTGAACGCCGAAGTTTTTTTTGCTAAAGTGCATGGAATATATTAAGCCAGCAAAGTTGCAAGCAGGAATTTCTGGCGACATGGAGGCTGCTGTGAAGGCTCTCATAGAGGCTAACGTGCAGCAGCGGGAGACCAACCAGCTACTGCTACAACATGTGATGGCGTTACAGGCGGCAGGAGCGTCCCACCACGTCCATGATGCCCGGAAAGCGGTCCGTGCGGCGATCCCAAAAATGACCCCCGCAGACGACGTTGAGACATATCTGGCGGTCTTTGAGAAGGTTGCCGTGAGGGAAAAGTTACCCCGTGACCAGTGGGCTGAGGTGGTCGCACCGTTCCTGGCTTCCGGACCCCAGCAGGTGTTTTTTGACTTGTCGGACGACCAAGCGGCAGATTATGACACCGTGAAAGGAGAGATCCTAGCCAGACTGGGGGTGAACGTGCTGGTCCGCGCTCAAAGAGTCCACCAGTGGGACTTTAAAACGACTGAACCCGCTAGGCCGCAGTACTACGATCTGCTGCACAGGCTGCAAAAGTGGCTGCAGCCCGATCTTCTAAGTCCCACTGCCATGCTGGATCGACTGTTGGAGGACATCTTTTGGAGGGCCCTGCCTTATCCCCTCCAGCACTGGATCGGCCAGGTATCGCCCACCAATGCCCTGGAGATGGTCGACCTGGTGGAGCGTTACGAGGCCACCAGAAACCTGCAGGGGAGTCTTGCTGGGAAGGGGTCAGTTAAACCCCGGAGGCCTCTGCCCCAGTTCCGACGTCCGGCGACAGAGCGGCCTGCACGGAGTATACCCCCTGCGAGTCCGCCTCCCGTGGTATGCTGGAGGTGTCAGGAGCCAGGCCACATCAGGGCCGACTGTCCGCATCGGGGTGAGCCGATGGAGGTGAACTACGGGGGTCGCCACTCCTTGTACGCCCGGAGACTGTGTGCGACCGGCACCCCCGAGACAATAGGCAATCGTCATCTGTGCCAGGTGCAAGTCGGGGATAACCTGGCAGTGGCGCTGTTGGACTCAGGGAGCCTGGTAACCCTGGTAAGTGCTGCCCTGGTACAGCCCACCCAGTATACGGGCCGGAAAGTTGGTGTGGTGTGCATTCACGGAGACTTAAAGGACTATCCCACTGCTGTAATGTCTCTGTCCACGGCGGCCGGCACCTGGACTTGTGAAGTGGCGATCTCCACAAAGCTACCCTATGAACTGATAATTGGGAGAGACTTCCCTGGTTTTCCGTCACTGTGGCCTGAGGTGAAAGTGTCTAATAGCCCTGAGACAGGGGTAACCCTAGCAGAGTGGCCTGATACCACTGGAAGGCCAGAACCCTGGGAGCCCGAGTCTGAAGGGCCAGCGGTAGGGGTGACCACTGCTGCAGCGGTAGTGGGGAGACAACCCCACTGAGTGTAATGGTGGGAGACACGGAGGACTTGCCACCGGGACCTGAGTTGGCAGACCTCAATGTCTCCGGGAAAATTTTGGGACCGCACAACACCGGGACCAAACCCTAACCAGGGCCTGGGAGAATGTGCTGGAAATTGATGGTAAACCCCAGAAACCAGGGGCTGAATTAATGTTCCCACGATTTATTGTTCTGCAGGATATGTTGTATCGGGTGAACCAAATCCGAGGTGAACCTGTTGAACAGTTGGTGGTGCCCACAGCGTATCGCAAGCTTGTCATGGAGCTTGCCCACCAACATGTTCTTGGGGGACACCTGGGGTGGCAGAAAACCCAGGACCGCATACTGCAGCGGTTTTATTGGCCCAGTGTGTTCAAGGAGGTAGAAAATTATTGTAAGTCCTGTCCAACCTGTCAGATAACTAGCCCCCAGCCACATTTCCGTAGTCCTCTGGTACCTCTGCCAATTATTGAAGTACCGTTTGAGCGAATCGCTATGGATTTAATTGGGCCTGTACCAAAGTCTGCCAGGGGCCACCAACACATTCTGGTAGTTCTCGACTATGCCACTCGGTATCCGGAGGCGGTGCCTCTGCGACATACCTCAGCTAAGCTCATTGCCAAAGAGTTATTGGAGATGTTTTCCCGTGTGGGCCTGCCAAAAGAGGTTCTGACAGACCAAGGGACCCCTTTTATGTCCAAAGTAATGAGGGAACTGTGTAAATTGTTGCGTATAAAGCAGTTACGGACGTCCGTTTACCATCCACAAACAGACGGTCTTGTGGAGAGGTTTAACCAAACTCTAAAAAATATGTTAAAGAGGTTGGTGTCTAGAGATGGGAAGGACTGGGATCTGCTTCTGCCCTATCTCATGTTTGCAGTGCGAGAAGTGCCCCAGGCCTCTACTGGGTTCTCGCCCTTCGAACTGCTTTATGGCAGACACCCTCGGGGCCTGTTGGATATCGCCAAGGAAGCATGGGAACAACAGCCTGTCCCCCACAAAAGTGTCATTGAGTATGTCGCCCAGATGCAGGAACGGATGGAAAGGGTGTTGCCCTTGGTCCGGGAGCATATGGAGGCAGCGCAACAGGCCCAGAGTAGGGTGTACAATCGTCAGGCTCGGGTACGGGACTTCAATCCGGGAGATCGGGTTTTGGTTCTGGTACCCACCCTTGACAGCAAATTCCTAGCTAGGTGGCAGGGCCCCTATGAGGTGATCGAGAAGGTAGGGGAAGTAAATTACAAAGTACACCAGCCAGGCGGCGCAAGCCGGAGCAGGTGTACCACGTGAATTTACTTAAGCCGTGGAAAGATAGGGACGCGGCCGACGACCACAGCCCCGGCCAGGGCTTCTAGGTGAAAAGGGTCCAGCCCCACAGTTCGAGGCCTGTGAAGCCGTAACCACGGTAAAAATTGCAGACAGCCTGTCTTCCAAACAAGTTCAGGAAGTCAGGGAGTTCCTCAGTCGGAACACGGATGTGTTCTCGGACCTCCCTGGCCGCACGTCTCTCATCCGACATGACATCGTCACTGAGCCTCAGGCCAAGGTCCGGTTAAAACCATACCGGGTACCCGAGGCTCGGCGGCGGGCCATCGCGGAGGAAGTGCAGTTAATGTTGAAGCTCGATGTCATTGAGGAGTCGAAAAGTGAGTGGGCCAGTCCCATAGTCCTAATACCCAAGCCGGATGGGACGTTGCGGTTCTGCAACGACTTTCGCAAGTTAAATGAAGTATCCAAGTTTGACGAGTATCCCATGCCCCGAGTAGACGAGCTTGTTGAAAATTTAGGACAAGCCCGTTATTTTTCTGTGCTGGACCTCACTAAAGGGTACTGGCAGGTACCCTTAATGGAGTCGGCTAAGGAAAAACCGCGTTTGTTACCCAGCAGGGCCTGTATCACTACAAGGTGTTACCCTTTGGCCTGCATGGCGCCCCGCCACTTTCCAAAGGTTAATGGACATAGTGCTGCGACCACATCGTCGGTACGCCTCGGCCTACTTAGATGATGTAGTCATCCACAGCACCGACTGGGAAAGCCATTTGCCCAAGGTGCAGGCGGTAGTGGATGCCCTGAGGAAAGCTGGACTAACCGCCAATCCAAAAAAGTGTGCGATTGGGTTGGAAGAGACCAAATATCTGGGATATGTAATCGGGCGGGGAGTCATCAAACCTCAGGTAACTAAGGTAGAGGCCATTCAGTAACTGGCCCCGACCGGTCACCACCAGGCAGGTAAAGTCGTTCCTGGGGATTGTAGGATACTACATGAGGTTTGTGCCCCACTTTGCCACAATAGCAGCGCCATTGACAGACCTGTTGAAGGGGGAAAGTCTGGGAGGGTTAGCTGGAGTGAGAAGGCGGAGGAGGCTTTCGCCGCGTTGAAGTCGGCCCTGTGTGGGTCCCCGGTTTTGGTGACACCCGACTTCAACAAGGAGTTTGTCGTACAGACCGACGCCTCGGAGGTAGGCCTCAGTGCGGTACTGTCTCAGGAGGTCAACGGGGAAGAACATCCCGTTGTCTTCCTGAGCCGTAAGCTCAGTCCCGCCGAGTCCAGGTATAGTATAGTGGAGAGGGAGTGCCTGGCTATCAAGTTGGCACTCGAATCTCTCCGCTACTACCTGTTAGGGAGGAGGTTCCGTCTGGTGACCGACCATTCCCCTCTCAAGTGGATGAGTCAGGCCAAGGAGAGGAATGCTCGGGTCACCAGGTGGTTCCTATCCCTTCAAAATTTCAAATTCTCCGTGGAACACAGGGCAGGCCGCTTGCAGGGTAACGCCGATGCCCTGTCCCGCGTCCACTGCCTCACGTGTGTTCACCCCCTCAGGGTTGAACAAAGGGGGGGGTGTGTAAGAGGGTGCAAGGTGTCATATTCGATGGCAGGTACGTGTCACCGAGGTTGCTGGCCTCGGTGAGGTAAGAGCCGTTTTTTTTTTGTCTGCTGCAGCTAGTGCTGCTGGACTCTGTTACTTAGTTTGGCTGCAAAGCTAATCCGGGCCGGCTCTTACTGGGAGTAGGCAAAGAGTTGGGTGGGTGCCTACTCCCCACGGTCCAGGCCGGACTTTATCCAGGCCTTTAAAAGGCAGCCTCCTTAGCAGTTGGTGGTGGTGATTATCCTGGAGCCTGCTAACAGGGCTGTGGAGTTCTCTGTCCTGGAGGAAAGAGCTCAGCAAGGAGGTGGCTTTTGTTCCTGGCTACCTGAAGGTGGATTCTCCTGCGGCTGGGCCGACAGCCTGGTGCGAACCTGCACCTACACCTCCCAGGTGACTGAACCTGTGTTGGCCTGTTTTGTTTTGCCTCCTTGTTTCTGACCTGTGTGAATTACCACCAAAAGACTGTTTGCTGTTTATTTTTGTGTCAGTGTGAATAAAACACTGTTTATTGCACATCCTGGACTCTTTGTTTTGCCTCGGTACTGCACCCGCACCGCTGTCTACCAGAGCGACTCCCCACATTAGCAATATAAATCAATTGCATGCTACGCTCCAAAGTCAATTCTGCTAGCTCAGTACAGGGGACGCTTCGAGATCTTGAGTCAGTAAAATCGCTAGTCTGCAAGGGCCTTTCAGATTACAGATTGTTGGTGCTGCATTACCATGCCTGAACCCATAGTTACAGTCTCCACACTAATGCAAATTTTGGAGTGGACTGGTGAATGCTTATCCAGGGCTTAAGGTCCTCCTGTCCCAATTTGTGTTGCTCTTAAATTAGAGTCCGCCAAACACAACGGGAAATTCATCAAAACTGGTGTACAGGAAAACTGGCTTAGTTGCCCATAGCAACCAATGAGAATCCACCTTTCATTTTTCTGCGCAGATTTGAAAAATGAAAGGTGGAATCTGATTGGTTGCTATGGGCAACTAAGCCAGTTTTCCTTTACACCAGTTTGGATAAATCTCCTTAAATCACTTTGTTTTCCCAAAACCATGGAGATAGTGGAGAGATCCAATTGACCGTCAACACAGCCTGTTAGATGAAGAGAACCTGGCCATGATAACAGGTCTACGGCCTTTGGCTAGGTCAACTGTAGAACATGCTTCATTAATGTGGACCACAGATTGTGTTTGAATATCACCACTGTGACCGCATATATTGTAGGGGGATCCCTGAATGTCAATGTACACATAAATCTAGGTATTTTGATGAATATTTAAGTTTTCTCAAAGTCTGCCTTCATTTGCTTGGCCAATTTGCGCAATATGTCTGTTCATACTTGTTGCACTTAATAAAAAATTTTATTTTCAAGTTATTAAAACAAATAGTTTTGTTTTGATATATTTTAATGCCAAAAATTTTATGCTGCTTGATTGAAAAACAAGACACAACTTGCACTAAATCATGATAGAGAGCAACAATATTGTCTAACAGTAATGGGCCCAAACTTGAACGAATGTTAGCCATATCCATGTGCATCTAGTTTCCATATTATATTGTTTTAATTTTGGACTAATAATTTGCTAAAAATTCAACCTCCAAAAACATGTTCCAACAAGATCAAACAATAACAATCAATATACTTAGCCAAACCATTGTCAGGGACATGGTGCACACTCATAGTCAAGAACTGCCTGGAACAATTTAAAATACACTGTAAGGGGGGGGGGGGTGTGGATGGGACTATTATGTTTGATCTGTGGGTGAAGTACTGTTTAGGTGGATTTTGGCCTGACATTTCACTGTGTTGGTCGATCATGGACATTATACTGTGTAAATATAAGTTACAATTCCCTTGTTTTATGTCCCAATAGCCATCATTAGTCCGCTTTGCCAGCCCTGTATAATTTTATCTAATACCCCTATGTTATTTTTCAACCTTTTTTTTTTTTTTTTTAATTTATTTTTAAATTACATTTTTAAAATCACTCAATGATATCAAGGTTTAAACATTTTCAGGGGTAATCTAAGGAGGGCAAAAGAACATGGTTAATTTAAGAATTCAGTTTTAAAATACTTCAAAAGTGTCCGAGGGTTAGCAGTGGCACACTGACACTGTAGGGTACTACATTCTTGTGTCCAAATTTGCCAATAACATACTTGTGAAAAGGGTAGACTGTAGAGTATCCAAAGTTTGCATCCATGAGCAACACCAACGTCCGTATGGCATGGGCTAGTTCACATGGCCAGAAGGCCTTGAACACATATGGTCTGTCGGCGGGGGTTATGTAAGTTTGTAACATACATTGGCCTCCCTGGAGCGCTTAGGAGCATACATTACTAGAATGCCGTGCACATTGGGCAGCCTAGGAGTAGATTGATCGGCACTGATATTATCATATAAGTGCAGAACAATAGGCCTATAGCCAACCGGAGGAACACAGCATTATAGTAAGTTATGCTTTGCGCTCCAATGTGAACGAGTTATGCCGCTCAAGGACATATGGCCCGTCACCAGACCTTATGTCTTGAAGGGCTTACCACCGTGTACATGAGCCCATAGACGGTCACAACATGGGTGCAGTCCACTGTTGCTTCTGGTCTGCCGCTCAGATGGGATCTCTCCAAGCGTGCACCTGCAGTCACAACCACAGCTCTGCCTCTGTTTGCAAGGTCTGCCTCCCATGTGTCTTAAATCTAACCTCCTTCCCATTGTCCCAGCCACCTAGTTTTGTAACTTACAGTGCAGCAAAGCAAACATTAGAATTATTCCTGGAAGGGGAATCAGCATTGAAAGTCACCCAGGCGCACAGAGTTGAAGGGCACACCCCTATCCATAGTGACGATGCTGGTGCTGGTGTCATCAGGTGCTTCTGAAAATGTTATCTCCACCCCTCTGCGACCAGTCTAGAGCAGTGTTTCCCAACCAGTGTGCCTCCAGCTTTTGCAAAACTCCAACTTCCATCATACCTGGACAACCTTTGGCTGTGGAGGCATGCTGGGGGGTGTACTTTTGCAAAAGCTGGAGGCACACTGGTTTTGAAACAATGGTCGAGAGTTGGGAGAGGGATTCCAGAGAGTGACACTAAATTGAGTATAATGGCATAAGCCCAATTGTTATGCAACAGATCCCATAGATTCCGAGATTCGACTCACTTACATTTTCCATCCATTGATGTCTACTTCGAGATAGATGTTATCAATCCTGGACTTCGCCAGTGCGACCTTCCGACTCGACCTCCATTTTATCGCCATTTACCATGTTTGTATTTGAATTTTTCAAAATGACTATAACTTTAAAAGAATCCAAAACCATTTTGATAAGCTCAATTCAGCCTCCAAGTGTATCGAACCCACCGTATGTGTCTATATCAAGTGCTTAGTTTACAAAACCCCTCACATTTGCAATTGCACAGTGCCTCTACCTCCCCTCATGTGTCAATCGCCAGTGCGTACACCACCCTCTTTCATTAGGCAGTCTGATGTCCCTCTTCCTCACCTGCCTGGTGGATTTCATCTGTATTGCAGTCCTGTGTATGACGATACAAATGATTATGTAGATCATCAATGCCACAGTGTAAACGTTCGGCGACATGTCTGGCGGGTGAGACACCATAAGACTGGAGTCACCTAATGTAGCCCACACACCCATCAAAACAGCATTGCCAATGTAGTTCTCCAATTACCTCTGTCCCGGACCCATGGTGGGGGAATTGCCACCCTCGTGGACGCCCATGCATGGAAGATCTTTTAACCAAAAATCAAGATGTTTTGTCATGTTGACAATTTCCATTGTCCTTTTTTTTTTTAAATTACTTTAAAAGGACTGGCTTCTCCATCACTTTAATAACATAATATCATGTAATTTAAGGGGTCGTTTTTAAATGCATTTGGTACATTACTCAAAATGTATAAAGAAGTGTTGCATGCAAAGTCAGAAATTGATCCAGATGACTGGTTTGGTAACCAGTAGACTGTGAAAGTTTTTAAAGGACAGTTTTATTTTTGGCACAAGTTTTGTCATTTTTTTGAATAAAAAAAAAGAAAATAACCCAAAAAAACATAATATATACACATATGGAAAATGCCCAGAACAATGGGACCAATGTGAAAAACCATAGACGATCTGAATAATGTTTGAAACCAAAGACTCAACTTCAAATGTGGAATACACTGGACTGCCTTAAGAATGATTTTAATTTAAATTTTTATCCAAAAAACAAATGTAGAAGCTACGAATTTAAGACAAATGTAAGGTCAGTGCCATATGGAGCACCACTCACATGCATAAGAGGACTATGGATTAGAGTAAAGAAGCGAACAACTACTTTTGCTAAACAACGAAAGCAGAGACTCATGCTTTATATGTTTGCTTTGCATCTTATAAAGCTTCGAAATGTAAACCAGTAATAAGATAGGCTAGAAATTATTTATTACAAATTCTGTAAATATACGGAAATGTCAATCCACAAAGATAAATGCTGACACGTTTTTGGATTCATAACATTTAAGGGGAAATAATCGAACCACAAGGTTAATTAATTCATATTTTTAATTTTATTTGACATTACATTTTTCCCAAAAATTTGTGAAAACAAAAAAACTTTGCATTAAAATCAAAATAAAAGTATTTAATTGATTTCAACAATTTCATATGGAACATCAATAATTTAGAAAGCGCCATAACTAAGGTAAGTAAAAAACGATTCCTTTCTGTTGCTAGTTAAATTTAAAGCAACTGTGACAATTGGAGGAATTTATGCATACTCTTGAGTGGAGTGGTTTTGCGCAATTTTTTGCGCCTTTTTTGCGACTATAACAAAAGTCGCAATAGTAAATGTAACTTGAATGTCATTTAAATATGTCAACACGCCCATATTTTGAAAAATGGGGTGGCTGGCGTAAATCATTAAAAAGTCGCAAAAAATTGCGCAAAACCATCAACTGCGCAAAATTTTGCAACTTTTTGACGCCAAAAAACAGACTAACAGCAATGATAAATCTGCCTTTATGTGTTTCTAACCCTTTCTTTATGTTTCTAACATGTTCTCCTATCCTCGTTTTTAGTTTTCTAAGGGTTCTCCCTACATATTGCACCTTACAGGGGCATTCCAGTAGATATATTACCCCTATTGACTCACATGAAATATTACCCTTTATCTTCAGGATTTTTTTGTTGCTTGTAGACTCAACATTTTTCATCTTGCTTATTTTTTTTATCAGTCACAGATCTATTTTTACAGGCGGCACAAAAACTGCAAAATGAGAACACATTCCTGTCCAGACTTTCTTTCTGTTTATTTTCTTTCAAAAAACTCTGGACCACTTTTGTTCTAATAGTGGGGGCTTTTCTATAAATAAAAGGGGGCCTTTTTGGAATTACAAAACCTATTACTGGATCATTTTTTAGTATATTCCAATTTTTTTGGACTACTTGCTTAATACGAGGGCAAAGTGTTGAAAACGTTGTTATAAAAGCAAACTTAAAATTTTCTTCATTCTTATTTTTTACCTCCAATATTTTACCTCAACCTCCAAGCCGACCAAGACCAAGAAGAAGGCTTCAGAGACCAGGAAGGCCACGGAAGAGGCTCACCAGAACCCCTCAGCCAGTACTTCCACGGCTACTGACCCGGAGACACCCGCTGTAAGTACTGCACATAGATCCTATTCCTTATTTATATATGTTATTTTTCTTAAATTAAGTAGTCATTTGATTTACGGAAAGATTGTATATTTTAGCCATATTTAATATTTTTAGATGTTTTTTGTATCTTTATAAAGATTGCATTAATATTTGTATGATATTATTCGGTTTATATCGCATAATGTAATAATGACTGCGATACTGCCACTTTATATATATATCTTTTATGTATATCATATATTTTTGGTTTAATGTAATTTTAATTATACATGTATAAAGTTTGGCTCGTGACCTAAGGAAGCGAGATAGCCGGAAATTGAGCAGAACGCAAGGAAGTAACAAAAGGACCTCAGGTGCCAGTCACTGATTAGCCCCTGACAAAGCCAACGTGGCGAAACCCGGGTCGGGCTTGTGCTGTTTGTCTGTCACACTAACTACAAGGTGTAAACCTGTAAGTAGAATAAAGTTGCTTTTAACCTTGCTTGGGGTATTGCGCTATCTGTTTCCCGTTTTTCAAAGGGATTCTGGATATGGAGAGCTATAGTTGGTGTTCGGAGTGTAATTACGAGTGATCTGAATAAGAGAACAGCGCGTCTGGAGCACGTATTTATGGTGGATCCATTAGCGCGGACCTGATACCTGACTTTTGAATACTGTGACTTTGAAGGAGAAAGGACCTACTCCGTATTTCAGGACTGCTGCATTGTCCGTAATTCACACTGTTCTAAGTTTCGTTTTAATTCCATAGTAAACCATGTCTGTTGAAATCGCAATGCAATTAATTCAAGTTATATTAATCGCATTGCGATTTCAACTTAGAGCTGGGTTTATAATGGGTCAGCTTGCTAGAATTAACAAAGTTAACGAATATGGAATATAGCAGTGCTAAGTTGCGTTTAATGCGATTAATATAACTTTAAGTAATCCCATTGCTATATTCCATACTCGTTAATTCTAGCCTAGTATGTAAGATAGCAGTGCTAAGTTGTAATCGCAATGCGATTAATATAACTTGAATTAATTGTATTGCGATTTTAACAGACATGGTTTACTATGGTTGCTAAAACGAAGATGGAGAATACTTCGTTATCTTCGTTTTGAAGAATATGACAAATATATTCGTCATATTCGCTAATTCTACAAAGCAACCAAAGTAAACCAGGTCTAAGTAGAAATCGCAATGCGATTAATTCAAGTTATATTAATCGCATTGCGATTTCAACGTAATTCTCAAATCCGACAGTACATTTTAGTATGGAGACGTTCCCATGGTGATAGGGACGCTCAATCAGTATGGTTGGCTTGGTAGAATTAGCAAATATGACAAATGTATTCATCATATTCCTCAAAACGAAGATAACGAAGTATTCTCCATCTTCGTTTTAGCTACCTATTCGTCAACTTCGCTAATTCTAGCAATCAAATAGGACGGTGGACTATAGAGACAGCTGTGTTTAATTCGCTATGCGATTATATTACTTTGCTTTTTTTAAAAATAAATAGAATAATTATAATACTTGATAATTGTTATAATTATTCTATTTATTAAAAAATAATAATAATATAATCGCATAGCGAATTAAACACAGCTGTCTCTATAGTCGACCGTCCTATTTGATTGCTAGAATTAGCGAAGTTGACGAATAGGTAGCTAAAACGAATATGGAGAATACTTCGTTATCTTCATTTTGAGGAATATGACAAATACATTCGTCATATTTGTCATCTTCGCTATAATTCTAGATGTCAAACCAATAGGAAAGTAGCATTAAGTTAAAATTGCAATACACGATTATTTAAATCGCATATTAATCGCGATAAGTAAAATAATGACGAATATTCGATTTCGACGAATATGAAACGAATATTTTATCGAATATTCGCGAATTTCGTCGAAATCGAATATGGCACCTGCCGCTCATCACTAATGCTTAACTCTGCTAGATAATGATGCATGCATTTTCCAGTCTCCCTCCCACCTCCAGTATACCATCCTGCAGAACAAGATTAAGCTTGTACAATGGGTGGTTGTTTGGAAGGCCTTTTGGTATTTGACTAAGTCTCTTCAACTGTTCACTGTAACATCTCTGTTGAATAAGTCTTATGACTGTTTCTTCAGCTTTCACTCTTTCTTCTACATTCTCTCAATGATTCCTTCTTTCTGATTCCTTTTGCCAAACGTTTAATCCGAGCTACTACATTTATGATTGTATTCCATTTTGAACATCTGGCTAGTCTTTCAAGTATAGTTGAGCAGTATAGATGGCTCGATAATGAAGAAAATATGGATACCCGGTGCTCTTACTCTAAAAAACCGGTTCACCCTACCAGTAAGGTTCAATATAATCAGTATATAAGGAATGAGTAGGCACACGGACTATGGTAGCATGCAGAATTTAATCACCAAATCAGTCACAACCACTAAAATTTCTCATAATTCCGGAATTCACACAAAATATATTCACACACAAAATATGTAATCACACAAAGAGTATACTATAAAATTTTATTACAGTAATTTTTATTACAGTAATTTTTATTACAGTAATTTTTATAACAGCAATACCTTGTATGGGAGTATTTATGTTCTTTTTAGTATAAGAGCATCTAGATAGGACGTTCATGAATATGAAAACTTGTGGTAGATGTTTTATAAACATCTTTATACATGAAATTTCCTCAGTCTGAATTGGTACAATGAGTATAATTGTTACATTTTTATCATTACCTGTAAATTAATATTTAATATTATTTATTATCATTTTTCTATAAAATGGACATTGAATTTATTTTATATTCGAACCAATCCAGTACTCCATTCCATGTATTGGAACATAACAGATGGCCTATTAAGAATAATCTATAAAAGGAGACCAATTAAACCTGCATGCTATACCACTGATGAAGAAGCCAGAGGAGCTTTGAAACGCGTTTGGTGTTTTAATAGCATGCCGGGAAATTAATAAATCACTGTATGGAGCGCTCCAGAAATTGAAATTAACGGCCGAAGCTTTTATTTATAGAGGAAGCACCGAGTACGATTACACGGACAGCGTACGGCATCACACAGGAAGGAAATCGAGGTCACATGACCGGACTTGGACACGTGAGACGCCGAGAGACCGAGGTGAGAGCCGGCAAAGGCACAGATCAGTAGAAGTGCGGGACGCCGCGCGAGACTCTGCGATCTGTAAGTACAATAAAATCGCATACTACGCTGCTCTCCTCAAGTACATTTAAATCGCATACCACGATTATATTATTTTCATATACCACGCGACTTCTTTCAAGTGAAAATCGGAACACCCAGTGTAGGTGTCCGATACTGGGGACTTCGTATATGAACCCGGCGGTTGGTATATAAGCTATCAACCACAAAATAGCCTATTCTGGCGATTATAAAGTGACATATCGATTATAAACCTTTTAAGAAAAACCTGAAGTGAATTATACTCCAATTTGAAAGACTGGACTTACAATTATTATTGCATTTACTATAAAATAGCATACAGAAAGTCTAACAGTGCGGGAAGTCCGTCCCTAATTGGAATACTGGATTTTTAAGAGTCACTGGATTGGAGGATATAGCCCAGAACTACTGTATATGGGCATATTGGGACATTTGTTTTATGGGTTTTTTATGAATTTTATAGTATACTCTTTGTGTGATTACATATTTTGTGTGTGAATATATTTTGTGTGAATTCCGGAATTATGAGAAATTTTAGTGGTTGTGACTTATTTGGTGATTAAATTCTGCATGCTACCATAGTCCGTGTGCCTACTCATTCCTTATAGTCTTTCAAGTATGTCATCTTAACACTTGGCAGCAGTGCTCAGTGTTTGAACAACCTTTACTTCTAGATCACCCATAGACAATTCTGTATGAACTTTACTGGGTATGATTTCCTTTTCCCAAAGGAACTCTGGACTGGTCAACTAGTTTGAATTCTTCAATTCTGTTACATTCAGGCCCTTAGAAGCATGATCTGCTGGGTTGTGCTTTGTGTCAATGTGATGCCAATGTTCTGGTTTTGTTATTTCCCGAATTTTCTGAACTCTGTTGGCGACAAAGATATAGAATCTTCGAGCTTCATTGTTTATGTAACCTACGACAACTTGTGAGTCTGTCCAAAAATATTCTTCATCTATTTTTAACTCCAGCTCTTCTCTCAGAAACTTGCTTACTGATGCTGAAACAACAGCCACTGTCAGTTCAAGTCTTGGTATTGTCTGAATACTGTTAGGTGCGACTCTGGCCTTTCCCATAACTAGGGCACAGTGTATCTTTTCTTCTCCTATTACTCTGATGTAGGAGCACTGACCATAACCCTGACTACTGGCATCTGAAAAGTGATGAAGTTCTATCTTTTTGCACTTTCCAGAATCATGAGGTACAAACAACACCATTGTACTTTGCTGAGCAAGCAAATACTACTCTGATCTTGTCTACTTTCTTTGAGTGGTAAACACTTTGATGTGGGATGTAACACACTTCTCCTTCTTTAGGTTGATTAACAACTTTCTCTGCATGTCCTTCTTCGAGGATGTCTTTCATGAATTTCAAATAATCATTCTTACGTTTGGGATCTCTTCCCATCCTTTTCTTCAAGCATTTCAATCTCGCTAGGGCAAGATCTCTGTTATTTGGCAGACAAGGTTGTTCTCTAAAAGGTACGGGCATTTCAAGATGACCTTGTTGATTTTGGTGAATACTGTCTTCTAGAGTGTGTACGAACTTTATGTCTTCTTGGGATACACTCTTTTCATTAAAACTTACATCTACAAAGTCAGACTCTAGAATCTTGATTACTTTCACTGGACTTATGGTCGGTAACTTTTGGACAGATATTCGATGACACAATCCTGTCACCTGTCTTGAGTTTGTAATCTGCTGTTTTCCTCCAACAACACTCCATCCTAGATCAGTTTGAACAGCGTAGGGTTCACCCTTTCCTCCTGTGACCTTTCGTGGTACCAAAGCTTTGGGACAATCGTAGCCTATCAACAGTCCAACACCAAACTCTTTCAGCGGGGACATTTCATGAGATATGACAGATAGGTGCTCCCATTTGTTGGCTGTTTCATAGGTGGGTATGCAATCTCGATCTAGAGGTATATCATAAGCTGGAGGTAGGTTTAATTTGCAGTTTGAATGAAGTCCTCTAACTCTCAGTCCTTTGACTCTTTGACTGCTCACTAATGTGTCTCTTCCAGTCATTGTGGTGATTATAAGTTTCACTGGTTCTGTAGCTACTTGTAATTTCTTGCATATTTCTTGATCAATGAAGGTAACATCACTCTGGACATCCAGTAGTACAGGCGTATACCTTCTTGTTCCTCTTTTTAGGGTTTGAAATGCACACTGGTACAACCATTGATGTACCGTTGCTTTCTCCTTCCCTCACTCTGCAGGAGAATACCGATACTTTCTTTTCTTCCTCAATATCATTAGGTATTGAGGATTTATCCATCTTTGGACGTTCCTCATGTAGTGGTGTAGGATGGCATCCTTTGCAAATGCTGCATGTGGCCTTTATCTTACACTCCTTAGTAACACGTCCTTTTCTTAGACATCCAAAACACAGTTGGATATCAAGTATAATTTTTTTCTTTTCATCTGGGGATTTCTCCTTCAATTGTTGGCACTTGTGTATGGAGTGGTTTTCTCCACAGAACATACACTTGAAGGTAGTCTGAAGATTTGTCAGTTCTGTCTCTCTACTAACCCCAGTAGTGACCTTGAACTTGCTCTCGTAGGCGTCTAGACCTTTAGCTGCTGTGTTGGTTGCAAAGCTAGTTGCTATTGCACGTCTTATCTCTCTTGCAGTTCTTTCTTCTAAGGATTTTAAGACGTAAGATGATGTTACATGCTATCCGTGCTTCCTTATTGACAAACTCAGAGAACTCTTTAAAACTTGGGAAGTTCTTGCCTAGATCTAACTGTTCAGTCACATAGCGATTCCATCTAGAAGCCACTTCTTCAGGTAGCTTGGCTAGCATCCAGTGGTTTTCTAGATAGTTGTTCAGTACTTCTAGTCCTTGAACATGTGGGATGGTATTGCTGCATGCTTGCAGGAAGTCACTATACTTTTGGAGTCTGAAGTGTTCTTTAGAACCTATTTTAGGCCAGTTATTCAGTTTCTCTCTAAAGGCTCTTTGTACTAAGAAAGAATGAATTTGCATTGAATTTTTCCCAAGCTTGCTTATAGGCTTCTTCGTCTTTTCTATAGAAGTTACCTTCAAGAACTTTCTTTGCTTCTCCGCCAACATATCTCTGAAGGTAGAATAACTTGTCGACTGGACTGAAGCAATGATGCTCAATAATCATTTCAAAACTTGCCTTCCACTCTATGAACTTCAGTACGTCTCCTGAAAATACGGTAGGTTCCGGAACGGGAAGTCTAGCTAGGACTGTTCTCTGTTATCTTGCTGGGACAATGGTTGTAACGCTCTCCTGAGCATTGCTGTGGCATCTAGCAATAGAATCATCCAGTTCTATTTTCTCACTTCTCAGTTCTAAATTAGGTGAGTCCATTTCTTCATCTTTTCTGGTAGAGATAGAGGGTAAATTCACACACCTGGACTAGGCCTATCTTTGTTTTTCTGAGCAGGGATGGAGGGATAATGACTTATTTCTTCACTACATGCTGGAGATTTCCTTCCATTCTCCTAGGTGTTTGGAGGAAAGTAGGAGTCTGTTTCTTCACTTGCTACAGATTTGAACCTAAGATCACTCTGATTCATATCCTCTTCAAGTACTCTGAGTCTGGCTTCTATAATCTTAACTTCTTTCTGCCTTTCCAGACTTTTAATCTGTTGGCACTGTGCCTCCATTTCAGCTTCCAGTTGATGGCGTTGTGCATCCTTTTCAGCCATTAGTTGGCGCTGCACCTCAATGGCAGCTTTCATCTCAATTTCTGCTCTCTTAGCAGCTAATTCCTTTCTTTTGGCTGAAGTACTTGAGGACTCTGATATGTAGCTGGTACTTCTGTTAGGGAAGGAAGTCCCACTTGTGATTGTAGTTCCACATAGTCTCACATAAAAGTCCCACTTGTGATAGTCTCACATAAAAAGCTCATTCATTCTCTTTCTTGCCATAACATCATCATAATTAGCTGCAGATGAAAGTTCTCTCATGAGCTTTACTAAATCTTTAGTGACTGCAGTACATGTGTCCATGTTCCTTACAATATCCTGGGAAGGTGTTGAAAGTGACCGTAGGTTGACATATGCTGCCATAAGCTCTGGCACGTGATGAACGTCTTAGTTCATTTGTTTGGGCTATATTTGTTTGGGGCAAGACTAAAGCTGCATCAGACTCTTCTACCTCAGACAGGTTCCCTTGTTCTTCACCTTCTACTCTATATATCTTTGCATCCTCTAACAATGGCATGGTAAAGCCTCTTTCACACTTGCGTTGTGTGGCTCCGGCGTGCACTTCCGTCGCCGGAAATGCCCGCCGGATCCGTCACAACGCAAGACAACTGAAAGCATTTGAAGACTGATCAGTCTTAAAAATGCTTTCAGTGTTACTATGGCAGACAGGAAGCTACTAAAGTTCTGGTTGCCATAGTAAGTAGTGGGGAGTCAGAAAGCAGTTACTTACAGTCCGTGCGGCTCCCGGGGCGCTCCACAATGACATCAGAGCGCCCCACGCGCATGGATCATGTGATCCATGCGATCATGTGATCCATGCTCATGGGGCGCTCTGACGTCATTGTGGAGCACCCCGGGACTCGGGAGCCGCACGGACAGTAAGTATACTTCTCCCCTGCCTCCCCACTACACTTTACTATGGCAGCCGGGACTTTAAGATATAATGAATCTTAAAGGTACATTTTATTTTTCTGCTTCTGTTAACACAATATACATATAACTGTTATATGACATTCAGAAACATAAATCACATTAATAGTTCTGCTTTAGGCTTTAATATACAAACATATGAGCTGTATTGAGGTTATTTGGCAGGTCTAGGTGTATACATATGTGAGCCATATTAACAACCCAGGACAGGTCTTAGCTGGCCAGCTACAAGTACACCTAATTATCTATCTATCTATCTATCTATCTATCTATCTATCTATCTATCTATCTATCATATCTATCTGTAGTTATGGCTAACATGTCATCCCTAATTACAGAAAAATCAACAATAAAAAAATAATAATTTTAATTTGGGGGGGAGCAAAAGGTGTTAAAAAAATAAATAAAGACAAAAACAAAATAATTTAAAAAAATGCCATTACTAGCCCACACCGAATGCTCCTAACCCTGCTTCAGTATCGTAAGTAGGTTGAGCAAATTGAAGCATCTTAATTTGACGTTTTTGAAAAATTCAATTACAACGAATCTGAATTTCCTAGAGATTTGTGGTAACAAATGTTTTTTTTTCTCCCTAAAATGGTTGCTATACATGTTACAAAGTGAAAGTAAAAAGCCTGGGAACGAAAAATCACCCATAATGCTGTGCAGTCAGTCAATCTGCAAATAGCCATCCCCTGTGATGTCACAGCCTTTTAAAATCCTCATCCCCTGCGGTCTGTGCCATTTCACCTTGAGCTGAGCATAGGGAAAGACGTGAAAGTACTGTTGCACTAGGGATAGTAGTACTGATGATCTGTAGAAAAAGAGAATACTGTGAAAGGGACTGTAATGTGAAGCAGAAGGGATACATAGGAGACAATGTAGTTGAACAGAGCTATCTAACAGTGTCCATAGTGATTAATAGAAAAAAAATTCTATTGGGCCCTGATTCCCAAATTTGGTTGAATGACATGCCTTGTTCTACTTTTATTGGGGTGTCCACCTTGTTTAAGAGATGAACAATTCTTTTATGCCTTGATTCTCAAATTGGGGGAAAAAATGTGTCTTGTTCTACTGTTATTGCAGTGTCCATCTTGTTTATTAGATAATCAATTCTATTACGCCTTAATTCTCAAATTGAGGTTAATAACCTGTCTCCTTCAACTGTTATTGACATGTCCACCTTGTGGATAAAAAATCCTATTAGACCTTGATTCTCAAATTTGGCTGAATAAACAGTTTTGTTATACTGTTATTGGGGTGTCCACATTGATATTAAATGACTTATTTTGCATACAGTTAGGGATACTGTACAGTAGGGGGGTCTAGCAGCAGAAGAGGGGGTGCTAGCAGTCGCCACAGCAACAGGCCAGAGCTGCCACTGTTATCCAGTGGTCGTGTTTTAACCAACAATCCCGCTATCCTGTAGTGGTTGACTCGGTCTTCAACATCATCTCAACTGACATCAGACCCACACAACCAGGAGTCGGAGAGTTCCTCTGACACCACCTGTAGTTGGCATGGCCCAGGAACAAGCTCTCTGCCCTCATCTGCCCTTAACCTGCCTCTTTCCTTTGCTGCTCCTTCTGCCATGCAAGTAATGTATGCCGCCGGATCTGATCCGCGTTTCAGTGAGGATGAGCTTATTGAGCACAGTCAACAGCTACTGTCCTGACCTGATTTGGAGGACAGGTCCGTTGCATCCTTCTATAGGCGTGCAAGTAGCGACAATGACAGTCGCGTGGGAGCAGGTGTTCCGAGAGGTCAGGGATGTGGCAATGAGACTGGTCAGGGTGACATAAGTGATGAGCAGACAGTGTGGATGATGATGTAGCCGTTTGCACGTGGGAGCAGAGTGAGGAGGGGGCTTCAATATCATCATCAGGGGTGAGGGTGGCAGCGTGCCTGTGATACAGCGGCAGGATGGCAGTGTGCCGCTGAGCCAGAAGTGTGCAAGCATGGCTGTGAGACAGCAGGGTGACAGCAGTGTGAGATCTGGAGCCAAATGTGCATGGAGTAGACTGTCTCCTACTCAGGAGCCTACCTGTCAGTAAACAACTAGCGGTGCATGGCTTCATAGAGGCAACGGTAGTCATCACGGAGTGGTGGGGGTAAAATACCATACTCACCAATGTGGGAATTTTTTAGCAAGTCAATGGTGGACATTACCGTGTCAGTATGCAGAATTTTTGGGCAGCAGGTAAAGTGCAGCCAGGGTACTGTTGGCACCATGTCCCTGCGTCAATACTTTGAGCATCACCATAAAGTGGCCTTGGAAAACCATGGCACTAATGTTGTGCTATAGCCTAATGCTGCAACCACTGCATTTCCCAGCAGCCCTCACCCCTTCTCCAGCAGTCAGGGCTCCTCCACCTCAACAAAAGGAAGCTGTCGTTCCTTCCTTTCGTCTACTGCTTCTCCACCTCCTCATCACGTGTTTCACCAGCAATCGATCACCGAGGACAGCATGTGCACACTCATCCGACTAAGCAGAAGCTGAACATGCTCCTGGCCAAGTTGCTGGTACTACAGTCCTTCCCTTTCCATGTGGTTCACTCTGCACATTTCAGAGTACTGGTGTCTGATGCCGAGCCAAGGTAGAGAGTCCCAAACTGTCACTACTTCTCTAAAAAATCTGTACCAGCCCTGCATATGTACGTACAGCAGAAGGTGTGCCAGTTGGTGTCTGGTACAGTTCATGGCAGTTCCGATGTGTGGAACTGTAACTATGGTCAAGGACAATATAGAATACAGAATGAATGGTGTCATTCCACTCCTTTATATCCTGGAGCAGATGCTGATCTGGCTGACCAGGGGACAGGAGATGTGGCACCAACATTTCATGGCTACATGAGCCTTGTGGGGCTGAACTGGTGGAGGAGGTTTATCTCCTCAAGCGACAGGAGAGGAACAGAAGCAGTAGGAGGAGCATGAGTATCTGGAGGGCAATGAGGAATGAGGCAGGCAGTTCCAGGCAGTATGCAGTGGAGATGGAGGCAGGGAGTTCCTCTGATTCCCTTATGCAAATGGCCAGATGCATGCTGAGTTGCTTGCATAGTGACAGACAAATTATCACCATTCCGCAGACGGATGACTACTGGCTCTCCATGATGTTAGGTCCTTGATACTGGGCCAAAATGGGTGCCGTTTTTCCACCTGCTGAGAAGGAAGACAAACTCAATAACTATCAAGACATCTTACTGTATGTAGTCGGTTGGTCGCTGCCTATGTGCACCATTACCCATCCTCACGAAGGTCTGACCAGGGGGATTTTTTCTGTGCTCATGCTCCACTTCCATGACTGCTGGGGGGGGGTTAGGAGCAGCACCAGCTCCATCAGCAGCAAAGTCTGGAGTCTTTAATGGTCACTTTTTTTATCCGCCTACTGAAGAAACCACCCAGCAGAAGCCACAGAACATGGGACAGAACCTGAACCAGCAGATGGTGGCATACTTGGAGTGCACCCTGCCACTCCAGATCTAAGATCCCCTGAGCAGCCAAACTACTGGCCATGCGCTTCAGCCACTATTCTGATGCTTCCAACCACCTGATGCCATACACCTGCTGCCTCTGCTGCCATCTTCTCCTACTGCCTTTATCTGGTGTTACTGCCTGTGATATTGCTTCCCACTCTGTGACTGAGCCACTATGTTGACTCCTCTCGCTGTTTCCACCCTCGCCACACTGTGACTTTGTCCATATATTGATGTCTCTCGCTGTTGCCACCCTCACCACTTTGTGTACCTTGGCCACTACGTTGACTCTTCATGCTGTTGCCACCCTCAACACTCTGTGACATGGCCACTAGTGTCCCTGTTTTGCCTTGTTCACATCACCGTCAGAAGAACCTAAAAATTTAAAACACAACAGATCCTGTCTTTGGAGCATCAATAAGGCTTTTATCACACGGTCAGTATTTTGCATCGGGATTTGATCATGATTTGGAAGCCAAAAGCAGGAGTTGGTCCAAAACACAGAAGACATGCAAATATTTCCATCACGTGTCATCTTTGTTTTGGACTCACTCCTGTTTTTCCCTTACCAATACTGATGAACTACTGATGCAAAAAACTGACCAAATACTGACCATGTCATAGAGGCCATTAACCCCTTAGTGATGACCCATATGCCTTTTTACGGCGGTCACTAAGGGGCCTTAGGCTGGGCTGCCGCATTTTTACGGCGGCCCAGTCTAAGTGCTGCACGGGTCCCCCGTGCAGCAGGGAGAGTGGACCCGGCTCTCACATGAGAGCCGGGGCCCTACTCTAACAGCCCGGACCGGCAGGAGTGCCGATCTGGGCTGTTTAACCCTTTACATGCCGGGTGAAATGGCGCACGCCACATGTAAAGCGGACACCCTCTGTCTCCCATCAGCATCGCGGGGTGCTGATGTGTTGGGAAGCCTTACCTGGCGTCTGGTCAGGGCTCCAAGCCTGTCTTTAGTTATTTCCGGCAGGCTGTGCCTCTCTGGCGCAGCCTGCTGGTCAATGTTAGAATAGCATTGCTATTGAAATGTAATGCATTATGGAGATAATGCATTACTTTTTAAAAGCAATCAAAATACTGTATGTTATATTTTAAAAGCAATCAAAATACTGTATGTTATAGTCCCCTTGTGGGACTATTAAGTAGTAAAAAAATAGAAAAAAATACACATTTACTAAATAAAAAAATTCCATAAAATAAAAAATATGCTTTTTTTCCCATTGAAAATACGCTTTTCAATGAAAAAAATTGCAAAAATAAATATCACCCATATGTTTGGCATTGCCACGTCCGTAGCGACCCGGACTACATAAATATCACATAAATAATCCCCTATGGTGAATACCATAAAAAAAAAAAAAGACAGAATTTCTAATTTATTCTTAGTTTCCACCGAAAAATAAAACGTAATAACAAGCGATCAAAAAGCTCCATTTACTTCAAAATGATACCAATGAAAAATACAAGTCGTCCCGCAAAAATCAAGCTCTCACACAACTCCATGGAAAAAAAAAGTTATGGGTCTTGGGAAGCGGCAATGCAAAATTTTTTGGGGTTAAAAAAGGGGTTTTATTGCAAAAAAAGTAGCAAAACGTAAAAAAACTATATGTATTTAGTATCACTGTAATCGTACTAAAGAGAAAAAAGATATTATGTTATTTGTACTGAAAAATGAACGCCGTAAAATTCATAAGGTAAAAATGCAGTGGCGGTATTGCTATTTTTCCCATTTCCCTCCCAGAAAGAGTTAATAAAAGTTAATCAGAAAGTTATGTGTACCCAAAAATGGCGCCATTAAAAACTACAACAAAAAACAAGCCCTCATGAAGCTATATAGACGGAAAAATAAAAGAGTTACAGCTGTTGGACGAGACGATGAAAAAAGGAAGAGAAACGCTTGGTCATAAAGGCCCAAACGGCTTGGTCACTAAGTGGTTAAAGTCCTGCATGCAGGACTTCTTTTCCATCTGAAGAAAACCAATTTCAGAGGCAAATGGCCAAAACTCATGCAAATTTTTGCCTTATCAATACTGATCAATTAATGACCAAATACTGACCGTGTGAAGGCAGATGCTCAAAAGACAGGATTCATTATTATTTTTAGGGGGTGTTCTTCTGACGGATCAGATGAACGGAAAAATAAACTGTGACATCAACACAAACTTACTGCTGACACCCTCCCCACTCATGGGATCACTACTTGTATCCGTGGCTAACAAAATAGGTTATCTATCAATCTATTATGTAAAATGAGACAGCTCTTTCACTCAGGCCACTGCATTGTTTAGTACATTATATCTGACGGTATAATGTACTAAAGGGTCCATTCACACGTCCGCAATTCCGTTCCGCATTTTGCGGAACGGAATTGCGGACCCATTAGTTTCAATCGCGTTCCCGAAAAAAATAGAACATGTCCTATTCTTGTCCGCAATTGCGGACAAGAAAAGGCATTTTCTATGAGAGTGCCGGCGATGTGCGGTCCGCAAATTGCGAGCGCACATCGCCGATGTCCGTGTTTTGCGGATCCGCGGATCCGCAAAACACACACGGACGTGTGAATGGACCCTAAGGCTGACTTCACAATCAGTTATTTGGTCAGTTCATTCCAGCAGTTACTGTATGGTGAGCCAAAATCAGGAGCCAATCCTACTCTCAGATAGGGTATCATGAAAAGATCAGGACCTGTTCTGTGTTTTTAACCTTTAACTGACAAAAAAGTGTGAACTGATCCTAAGGCCTCATGCACACGACCGTGGTTTGGTTCTGCATCCGTGCCGCATTTTTTGCAGCTCGGGTGCAGACCCATTCACTTAAATGGGGCCACAAAAGATGCGGACAGCGCTCCGTGTTATAGATTACAGATCATGTCCGATTCTTGTCTGTTTTGCAGACAAGAATAAGCATTTCTATAATGGGCCGTCTGTTCTGTTCCGCAAATTGCAGAAGGCACACGGGCGGCATCTGTGTTTGGTGGACCCACAGAACACAGCACGTTCATGTGCATGAGGCCTAAGAGTAACACCTGTCACCTGCCTGTCATACTGACGGACAGTAAGGCTCTTTCACACGAGCGAGTTCTCCGCACGGGTGGGATGCTTGAAGTGAATGCATAGCATTCTGACCCATTCATTTTAATGGGTCTGTGTACATGAGCATTTTTTTTTAACCACCAGTACTGTGTTGCGTGAAAAATGCAGCATGTTCTATGTTCTGCATTTTTCATGCAACCCTGGCCCCATAGAAGTGAATGGGGCTTCAGTGAAAAAAGCATTGCATAGCAAACAAGTATGGATGCAATGCATTTTTCACTGATGGTTGCTGAGATCTTGTTTGTAAACCTTCAGTTTTTTATCACGTGCGTAAAAAACGCATCAAAACGCATTGCACCCGCATGCAATAAACTGAACAACTGAACGCAATCGCAGACAAAACTGACTGAACCTGCTTGCAAAATGGTGCGAGTTTCACTGAACACATCCTGAACGCATCCGGAGCCAATCCGCCATGCTAGTGTGAAAGAGGCCTAACTAGGCTAATAGGACAAGCTATGCATGTTGCTGCAATGCACAGTGATGTACACTGAGATACACTCTCCCTGCAGGCCAGGATATAGCTGATTTAACGCTGTTTGTGACAAATTAATTCAGAACAAAGCTCCATTTTTGGAAAAATTTGGTAAAGCATCCAAATTTTTGAAAACTTCTCTCATCTCTAGCCAGGACACTACAGTATAATCATTAGTGGCAGGATGATCTATTTTGTTACATCAGGCAACAGTGTCTGGAAATCATGGTTAATACACGGCTGAGTCATCTCTATAAAGGTTAGTCTCTCTACATTTTGGGAGGAAAGGCAAGTTCTCTTAGGGTTAACTGTGCCCCCTGTTGCACTGAACACCCGCTCTGATGCCACACCACTGGCCGGGCAGGAAAGCATGCCCATGGCAAACTCATCCAGTTGCAGCTACTATGCAAGTTTGCATTCCCAATGGTCCAAGGGATCTTGGATTATGGGTGACAGGGTGCAGTCCAAGTATGCCACCACCTGCTTGTTGAGGTTCTGCTGCTTGTCCTGCTGTTTCTAGGTGGTTTCTTTAGTAGGCGACTGAAGAAAACTGCTCATCATAGACTTCGAGTTCGGTGTTCGGCCATTTAATAAAACTTGTTGAAAGGCTGCAGGGCAACCAATCAACAAGCTTTTAAGCTGTGAGCACTAGGAAGCCATCACAGCCATGCCTACTAATGGCATGGCTGTGATTGGCCGGTGCATCATGGGACCCAGCCTCTATAAAAGATGGATCACATGTAACTGCCCACATCAGCTTTGAGTAGTACAGGGACAGGAAGCAGGCTGCTGAAGTGAGGGAGAGAGTTAGGAAGGAATCTCATCTGGCTATTTGTTCTGTTACCTGTAGCGATTCTTTTGTGGGTGCAATCCACCATCTTTGTACCCCTGACAGAAATATAAGTATTAATCTAGCTGTTAATTCTGTGGGTGAACTATAGCGATTTTTTGTGGGTGCAATCCGTCCTCTTTGTACCCCTGACACAGAAATATAAGTAATATCTGGCTGTTACTTCTGTGGGTGACCTATAGCGATTTTTGGTGGGTGCAATCCGCTATCTCTGTACCCCTGACACAGAAATATAAGTAATAACCTAGCTGTTAATTCTGTGGGTGACCTATAGCGAGTTTTTGTGGATGCAATCCGCCAACTCTGTACCCCTGACACATAAATATAAGTAATAATCTGCTGTTAATTCTGTGGGTGACCTATAGCGAATTTTTTGTATGAGGTATACCTGCACTGCATACTTGACAGTGAAATTAAGATAGTTAATCCGTCTGTTAGTTCGGTGGGTGACATATTCCCATTCTTGCTGTAAAGTAAACTCGCACTGCATACCTGACAAGGAAATAAATTCAGTAAATCCATCTGTTAGATTGTGAGGTGACATATTCACATTTTTTGCTGTGAAATACCGCTGTGGCCTGTGCTGCATATATGACAGGGAAATAAATTCAGTACATCCATCTGTTAGATCGTGGGGGGACATTTCCATGGTTATCAGGCCAGTCATTCACAAGTGGCTCGGAGGGTGGGTTACTGCACCAACATAGGCCAGGTACACAAGTGTCCAGCCAGTGCATATGTGCAATACACAATTTTTACCCCCCTGACACAGAAAGAAAATTTATCAGGCTGTTAATTCTGTGGGTGACCTTCCTACTGTGATTTTTTTGTGGGTGCAATGCAACATCTTTGTACCCCTGCCACACAAATATAATATGTAATCCAAAGAAAAAAAGATGGGGGGTTCAGTCAGCACAACCCTATATGCAGGTGCACATTGCTATGGCGAAATACACATACAAACGCAAAAACAAAAATGCAATGGCACTCTGCAACCAGCACTCTGCCCTGCCTCCATGCTGGATGTTGAATGAGGCATTAGTGTACATTTTGGCCAAAGCGTAATAAGCCACTCACCATGTCAAGGTCGCCTCTATGAGTGGTCTCTAACACTAGTTCCTACCTGTTATGGGCCATGACAGCCACACAAAATCCAGGGAGCGCAGGTGCAGCATGCATGCCAGGTACACTCTGCTTGTAACCCCGTCTGCTGCCATAACAGCTTCAATCAGATCCAGGGATGCAAGTACCAACATGCATGCTGAGCCCACTATATACTTCTCCTGGAACCAAATGGCTACTGGTAGGTGCTATAAAAGCAGACTCAGTTTTATACCGACTTTAAAACCAGCCTCCAGGGCAGACTAACCTTCAGGTGTGCACGACTGCATGGAGATCTCCACGCCTCCAATATATACTACAAAGAAAAAAAGGTGGGGAAGTTCAGTCAGCACAACCCTATATGCAGGTGCACATTGCTATGGCGAAATACACAGACAAATGCAAAAACAAAAATGCAATGGCACTCGGCAACCAGCACTGTTTGTTTTTGCATAATATGTAATCCGTCTGTGAGTTAGGTGGGCAACAAACCAATTTTTGTGTGAAGTACACCTGCACTGCATACCTGACAGGGAAATACATTTCTTAAATTCGTCTGTTATATTGTTGGGTGACATAAACCCATTTTTTCTCTTAAGTACACTGGCACTGCATACGTGACAGGGAAATAAATTTAGTAATTCCATCTGTTAGTTCGGTGGGTGACCGCAAAGAATGAGGAGAGCGTCAAATAATGGACGTAGCCCTGGTCGTAGTGCTGCTGGTGTTGGTGGAGCTCCTGTTGCAGGGAGAGGACGTGGTCGATCTGTGCCAGCTAAACGCCCAAATAAAACACCTTCCTCATGTGCGTGTAGGTGACAGAACGTTCAGCGTTATTTTGTAGGCCCGAATGCCGCTCTACGAATATTAAGGCCAGAACAAGTACAGGCGATAGTAGATTGGGTGGCTGACAGTGCCTCCAGTTCCTTCACACTGTCTCCCACCCAGTTCCCTGCTGAAAGCTCAGAGTTGGCACCTGCAGCCCATGGGAATCTGTCTTTCACCTCACCCCCTTGCAAATCAGCCAAGCAGTCGGAGTCCCAAGTCATGCAGCAGTCTCCTATGCTTTTTGATGACTCTGCTGGCAGGGTTTCCGTGGGCCATCCACATAGCCCTGCCCCAGAAATGGAAGAGATTGAGTGCAACGATGTCCAACCACTTATGTTTCAGTATGTGGACATGGGAGGACTACTGCAGCACGTCTCTGATGATGACGAAACACAGGTGCCAAATGCTACGCCTTTCTGCAGTGTGCAGACTGACAAGGAGGGCAGAGGTGAAGAGTGGGTGGAAGATGATGTGGAGGATGGTGAGGTTCTAGACCCCACATGGAATCAAGGTCATGCGAGTGATGTGTGTAGTTCGGAGGAAGAGGTGGTGGTTGCACAGAGCCACAAGCACAGCAAAAGAGGGAGCAGGGTGCAAAAGCAGAGTGGCCGTCCCCTAGACAGTAAGCCTGCTACTGCCCACTGCACCCCGGGACCGAGCACACCAAAGCCAGCTCCACGGAGTTCCCTGGCGTGGCAGTTCTTCAGACATGAGCTGCAGTGGAGTAAACACCTCAAAAACCAAGAAAGGTCTCAGGCTCCTCTTGCTCCCTCTTCTGCTGCAGTCTCGGCCTCTTCCTCCACCTCTGGAGTGAAAGTGGCACCTGCCACCCAGCAAACAGAGGATGGCGTTCGCTGTCCCACAGTACGTGGTTCCCAACTGCCACTACTTTTCCAGGTGAGCCATCCCTTCCCTGCACAACCAAGTGGCGGACAAAATCAGGTGTGCACTGCGCAACGCCATCTGTGGCAAGGTCCACATAACCACCATTACGTGGACAAGTAAGCACGGGCAGGGACGTTTTATCTCCCCACTCCACACTGGGTAAAAGCAGTGGCGGCTGGGCCTGAGGCGGATAGCAGTTTGCCGCATGTCCTTCCGCCACTGAGGATTGCAGGGCATTTCTTTTTGCTTCCTGTTGTCTCCTCCTACTACTCCGCTTCCTCCTCTACCACCTCCTCATCCGCTCAGCGTAATACCTTTACCACCAACTTCAGCACTGCCAGGGGGAAACGACATCTATTTGGGGGAAAAAGCCCACACCACGCAGGAGCTGTGGACGGGCATGGAACAACAGACCTATGAGTGGTTAATGCCACTGAGCCTCAAGCCCGGCCTGGTGGTGTGCGATAATGGGCAAAATCTTGTAGCAGCTGCACATCCCTTGCCTGGCTCACTTGCTGAATTTGGTGGTGTAATTCCTAAATAACCACCCAGATATGTCAGAGCTGCTGCAGAAAGTGCGGGCCATCTGTACGCGCTTCGGCATTTTCATCCTGCTGCTGCGGCGTAACTTCGGCCTTCCCGCTCACCGCCTCATATGGAACGTGCCCACAAGGTGGAACTCCACCTTGCACATGCTGGAGAGACTGTGCTAGCAGCAGCTGGCGATAGTGGAGTTTCAGCTGCAGCACGCACGGGTAAGTCGCTCTGCGGAACAGTACCACTTCACCACCAATGAGTGGGTCTCCATGCGAGACCTGTGTGCAATGTTGCGCTGTTTCGAGTACTCCACCAACATGGCCAGTGCCGATAACGCCGTGATCAGCTTTACTATCCCACTTCTATGTCTCCTTGAAAAAACGCTTTGGGCGATGATGGAAGAGGATGTGGCATAGGAGGAAATTGAGAAGTAAGAGGGATTATTTCCACGGTTATCATGCCAGTCATTCACAAGTGGCTCGGAGGGTGGGTTCCTGCACCAACATAGGCCAGGTACACAATTGTCCAGCCAGGGTACAGTTCTGGAGGATGAGGAGGATGTGGAGGAGGGGGAGGAGCAGGAGGGATCGTGTTAACAGCAGGGTGGCACCCAAAGCAGCTAAGGGCCATCACTGCAGCGTGGCTGGGGGGATACGGAGGACACAGACGATATACCTTCCACAGAGGATAGCTTGTCGTTGCCTCTGGAAAGCCTTGCACACATGAGCGACTACATGCCACAGGGCCTGCGCAACGACTGGCCACATTCTAACCAGTGCTTATTACTGGGTGGCCACTCTGCTGAATCCCCGTTAAAAGGACAACGTACCGTCCTTAATTCCCTCATTGGAGCGTGATCGGAAGATGCGCGACTACAAGCACATGCTGGTAGACGTGCTGCTACAGTGGAAGCACAAGGCGAAAGCAGAGGAGGAGGAAGAAGTCGCCAACGCAGCTGGGGCACCGCCAGCACCTCAGAAGGCAGGGTTAGCATGGCCGAAATGTGGAAAAGCTTTGCCAGCACGCCACAAGAACCAGCACCACCAGCTGATATGGAACGTCTTAGCAGGAGGCAGCATTTTTCAGCAACATGGTGGAACAATATATGTGCACACGCCTACACGTACTGACTGATGGGTCTGCCCCATTCAACTTCTGGGTCTCCAAATTGCGCACATGGCCTGAGATTGCCCTTTACGCCTTGGAGTTGCTGGCATGCCCTGCAGCCACTGTATTATCTAAACCTGTGTTTAGCACGGCAGGGGACGTTATCACTGAAAAGCGCAGCCGCCTGTCCACAGCCAATGTAGGCAAGCTCACGTTTATTAAAATAAACCAGGCATGGATCCCACAGAACTTTTGCGTACCTTGTACAGAATAGACATGTATACCGGCATCACCCAGCCTTTGTTATACTCCAGCGCACTTTCTCTTTGTTTTCTTTTCTATATTTCCCAATGTTTTGGGGTCTACCCAAATGTAAAAAAAAAAAAAAGTGTTTTTGGCGACTACCTCCTCCACCACCGCTTCCATCTGCACCACCATGTCCACCGACTCCTCAGCCTCCTACTCCATATGGACCTCCTTCTCCTAGTTCAAGATTATTATTTTTAATGTTTATGTATTTTATGTTAAGTCATTCACCTAGCCACATTTGTTTGCAGGGCAATTGTCCAGCTCTTACCCCCATGTTGCTTCCTTTTGCTGCCCTCTAGCCCTTTCCATTACTTTTATAGAGCCATTTTAGTGCCCCAAAGTTCGGGTCCGCATTGACTTCAAAGGGGTTCGGGGTCAAGTTCGGGTCCCGAACTCGAACTTTGCGATGAAGTTTGCCGAACCCGGCGAACCTGAACTTCCAGGTGTTTGCTCAACTCTAGTTATCAGTAACCATGGTTCCATTCTCCAGTTGGTGAGAAGTGTGGCTACGTTAGACCAGGCTGACTAGGTGCAGAACACCTAACTTTGCATAGGTAATATGCTGGAGGACCACTGTGAACTGTTCCTACATTGGAGGGTGAGTACAAGGTGGAGGATGAGAAGGCAAAGGAGGACATTGGTGCAGAATTCCCAGCATTATAACACAGAGGCGGCATTGCCATCACCTGGCAAAGTTGCTGGTGTGCCTGGTCTGGAACAACATTTACCCAGTGGGCTGTGAAAGACATATATTGTCTGTTACAGTTGCAGCTCCATATGTCAGCGCTAGTGTGAACTCTACCAGACAACGAGAGGCCCAAGGACTGACACACCTTCTGCTCAATGTACATGTGCAGGGCTGGTCTTTGGAAAATCTTGGAACTCTTAACCTTGGCTGGGCACAGGCTATCAGTTCTCTGAAATGTGCAGTTTCAACTAAATGGAAAGAGAGGGACTGTAGTACCAACAACTTGGCCAGGTGCCGGTTCAGCTTCTGTACCATAGGATGAGTGCACGCAAACTGTTGTCTTTTACCAATCGCCTCGGTGAACGATTGCTGTTGAAACAAGTGATGAGGAGTAGGTGTAGGATCAGCAACTATAGACGACATTGAAGTCGATGGGAAGGAACGACAGCTTCTTTCTGCTGATTTTGTCGAGCCCTGACTGCTGGAGAAGGGGTGTGGGTCGGTGGGAGATGCAGCGATTGCTGCATCAGGCTTTTATACTAAATGAGTGGCATGGTTTTCCTACGCCACTTTATGGTGAAACTCCATTGACCAGGGCCTTCGTGCCAATATTAGCACCCTGGCTGCGCCTCACCTTCTGCCTGCACATCCTGCATAGCTCCACGATAACGTCCCCCAGCGATTTGATATAAAATTCCAACACTGCCAAGTATGGCATTTTCCCTCCACCACTGCGTGAGGCCTACCTGCTACTGCTTTTATTAACCCATGCACTGCTAGTGGGTTCCTCACAGGTGGTCTCCTAAGTAGTACCCCTTCTGTGTTTAGATTCTGATCTCCCACTGCTTCCAACCTGCTGTCTTATGGGCAAGCTTCCACCCTGCTGTCTCACGGGCACATTGCCATCCTCACCCCCTGATGATAATGATGTCTCCCCTTCACCTATTCACGTGCTATCGGCTACTTTGTCATCTACATCAGTTTGTTCCTGACTAATGTCACCCTCACTTTTCCCCAACTGACTATCATTGGTAGTTGCATGCCTAGAGGAATCCACAGCGGACCCCTCCTCCAAGTCTGTGCTGGCCTGTAACTGGTGACTGTCCTCATCCTCACTGAAAAGTGGAACAGAGCCAGTGGCATACATTACTTGGCTAGCAAAAGGAGCAGCAAAATTAAGAGACAGGTTAAGGACAAGTGAGGCGGTTTTGGGCCATGCCAACTAAGTGTGGTGTCAGAGGAACCCACTGATTCCTGGCTGTGTGTATGTGTTGTCAACTTAGATGATGTTGAGCAGCGAATCAGCCATTTCACTACAGTTAGATTGTTGGTCAAAACACGACCGCTGGATGACAGTGGCAGCACTGGCCTGTTGCTGCTGCTGCTGCTACCACCAACCCATCTTCTTCTGCTACTTGTGCTGGCTACCACAACATTTTTGCCACTGCCTATTCCTTTGGAGGGCCTAGACAACTGTCTGTTGCACATAGTGTACAGTAACTGTATCAGTAACGTAACAGATTAACTACGAATGTGCCAGCAGTACAACAAGATGGAAACGGCGATATATTACACTGTAGTTTAATACTGAAGTACAGTAATTCTATGTATAAATGAACAGATTAACTGCAAATGTGCCAGCTGTTCAACATGATGCTCACAGAGATATATTACATCACACTTTAATACTGAGGCACAGTAATTCTATGTATAAATTAAAATATTAACAGTTAATGTGGCAGCAGGTGAATAAAATGCACATGCGATTACACTCAGCCTACACTGTCCTTGCAGTCTCCTTATGCTCTCCCTATGGTGTCTAAAAACTCTACCTACAATGCCTGCACTTTCCCTATCCAATATTGTACAATAAAAACCTTTCTGAAACACTGTCCCTAATCTCGGGCTACTTAAGAGACCTTGCCGTGGTGTCCAAGCTTAAGACATGTCCTCCTAGTAGGATGTGTCAAACTAACCTCTCAATTTTAACAGTGTGAGGGTTTAGTATTGCTGCAGAGTGCACCTGCCTTTGCTATGGTTAGGTTTTTGATTGTTCTCCACATCCACATTATCGTTATCGTATGTAGGATGGTTATTGTGGTACTTGTAGTCCGTTGCTGGCATCTTCCATTGTATGCATTTTTGCTGTTGATTGCCCCTAGCAACGGACTACAAGTGCAGGATGTCTCCCCTATATACATGCACAACTGCATATGGGTTGAGCATATCCTGCTTGTTAAACACCACACCACAGTTTCTAATGGTTTGTATAATATGTTTGGAGGTGTATAAACTCCAATTTAAATGTGCCTGCTTTTCATCTACAGGCTACATTCAGGTGCAGCTGGTAGGCTCTGGGCCATATCAGCTGGTCTCGGAGTGGGGCTCACAGGCACCTCCCACCTCCCATTGCAAGCATGATTACATGCTGGAGGTCACTGGTGAGCTGTCTGTGAGTCAGGCCTTACGCTCCCGTAATGCCCAACGGCCCCTGGTATCGCCCATATGGCACAGGTAGGTGAGTGGTAGGGCCTCGGGCTACTTGAGAGACCTTGCCGTGGTGTCCGAGCTTAAGACATGTCCTCCTAGTAGGATGTGTCGAACTAACCTCTCAATTTTATCAGTGTGAGGGTTTAGTATTGCTGCAGAGTGCACCTGCCTTTGCTATGGTTATGTTTTTGATTGTTCTCCACATCCACATTATCGTTATCGTATGTAGGATGGCTATTGTGGTACTTGTAGTCCGTTGCTGGCATCTTCCATTGTATGCATTTTTTGCTGTTGATTGCCCCTAGCAACGGACTACAAGTGCAGGATGTGCTCCCCTATATACATGCACAACTGCATATGGGTTGAGCATATCCTGCTTGTTAAACACCACACCACGTTTTCTAATGGTTTGTATAATATGTTTGGAGGTGTATAAACTCCAATTATAAATGTGCCTGCTTTTCATCTACAGGCTACATTCAGGTGCAGCTGGTAGGCTCTGGGCCATATCAGCTGGTCTCGAGTGGGGCTCACAGGCACCTCCCACCTCCCATTGCAAGCATGGTTACATGCTGGAGGTCACTGGTGAGCTGTCTGTGAGTCAGGCCTTACGCTCCCGTAATGCCCAACGGCCCCTGGTATCGCCCATATGGCACAGGTAGGTTGAGTGGTAGGGCCTCGGGCTACTTGAGAGACCTTGCCGTGGTGTCCGAGCTTAAGACATGTCCTCCTAGTAGGATGTGTCGAACTAACCTCTCAATTTTATCAGTGTGAGGGTTTAGTATTGCTGCAGAGTGCACCTGCCTTTGCTATGGTTATGTTTTTGATTGTTCTCCACATCCACATTATCGTTATCGTATGTAGGATGGTTATTGTGGTACTTGTAGTCCGTTGCTGGCATCTTCCATTGTATGCATTTTTGCTGTTGATTGCCCCTAGCAACGGACTACAAGTGCAGGATGTGCTCCCTATATACATGCACAACTGCATATGGGTTGAGCATATCCTGCTTGTTAAACACCACACCACGTTTTCTAATGGTTTGTATAATATGTTTGGAGGTGTATAAACTCCAATTATAATGTGCCTGCTTTTCATCTACAGGCTACATTCAGGTGCAGCTGGTAGGCTCTGGGCCATATCAGCTGGTCTCGGGTGGGGCTCACAGGAACTTCCCACCTCCCATTGCAAGCATGGTTACATGCTGGAGGTCACTGGTGAGCTGTCTGTGAGTCAGGCCTTACGCTCCCGTAATGCCCAACGGCCCCTGGTATCGCCCATATGGCACAGGTAGGTTGAGTGGTAGGGCCTCGGGCTACTTGAGAGACCTTGCCGTGGTGTCCGAGCTTAAGACATGTCCTCTTAGTAGGATGTGTCGAACTAACTTCTCAATTTTATCAGTGTGAGGGTTTAGTATTGCTGCAGAGTGCACCTGCCTTTGCTATGGTTATGTTTTTGATTGTTCTCCACGTCCACATTATCATTATCGTATGTAGGATAATTATTGTGGTACTTGTAGTCCGTTGCTGGCATCTTCCATTGTATGCATTTTTTGCTGTTGATTGCCCCTAGCAACGGACTACAAGTGCAGGATGTGCTCCCCTATATACATGCACAACTGCATATGGGTTGAGCATATCCTGCTTGTTAAACATCACACCACGTTTTCTAACACTTTAATACTGAGGCACAGTAATTCTATGTATAAATTAAAATATTAACAGTTAATGTGGCAGCAGGTGAATAAAATGCACATGCGATTACACTCATCCTACACTGTCCTTGCAGTCTCCTTATGCTCTCCCTATGGTGTCTAAAAACTCTACCTACAATGCCTGCACTTTCCCTATCCAATATTGTACAATAAAAACCTTTCTGAAACACTGTCCCTAAGCTCATCTCAGTGAAATTTCAGAGATCGCGTGGGATGAGGCTTTTTACAGGGCTGGGACATCACAAGGGATGGCTATTGGCTGATTGGCTGGCTGCGGCATTTTGGGTGATCTCGTGTTCCCAGGCTTTTTACTTTAACTTTGTAACCCGTGAAGCAGCCATATTAGAAAAAATCTGACTCGTTACCACGAAGTTCAGATTCATAGCAAATCGAATTTTTCCTAAACTTTAGATCGAATTCCACTTTGGGTGCTTTGATTCGCTCAACACTACTGACAACCAATAGTAAGCCACAGTATATTAGCAAAATCATCCATTCCTAGAGAATTCATTATTTTGCTAAAACACATTGACCCAATGACTGTTTATTGCTGGACCAACAATGACTAGGTGAGCCACCGCACATGCAACAGAAGACAGGGCTAGATGAGACCTGTCAATCAAAGAGGAGGGAGCAGTGTGTGGAGCACAGGAGCATAGCATTAGTGGTGCTCTAGGCCTTATGGCCAGCCCTCTCGGTGCTCAAAATAGTTAAATTACATAAATACAAAAACAAATTTATCTTGGCAGCTGTTCATTGCATCGCCAAAAGACAAGAATTGTATGTAGCTTGATCCACCCTGCCGGGCAATATGCCTGGTTTAACTAGGTTTATCATGCTGACAGATGCTCTTTAGGTATATCATGTAAATTGTATGATTGTATCTTTAAGATGATAGGGTGTGGAAGGGGTTGCTCAGTACGACTGTTTTCATGTTTTGCCTTGCAAAAGGAGCCTGTTACACTTAAGTCTGCAGCAGGCATATTTTGCATCTAATCCATGTATTACATTATAAAAGATGTTTTATTTCTGCTTAAATCCTCAAGTAGTTAAAGGGTTTCTGTCACCAGATTTAACCCTATTAAGCTAGCTGACATTAGCTAATGTCAGCTAAACCTAACTAGCCTATTCCTACTTTTCTCAGTGTCCTCGTTACGCTAAAAATCTAACCTTTATAATATGCTAATTCGCCTCTAGGAGCAGGGGGGGGGGTCGTTGTTCCTGATCCTAGAGGCTCCGTTCTCCCACCTTTGTCGCCTCCCGTAACGGGGGCACTGAGAAAAGTAGGAATAGGCTAGTTAGGTTTAGCTGACATTAGCACATCGCTAATGTCAGCTAGCTTAATAGGGTTAAATCTGATGACAGAAACCCTTTAACTACTGCAGTCATGAACTGCTCACACTGGTGAGTTACCAGGTGAGTTCACAAAACTTTAGAAACAATGTTTTTTTATTTTTTTTTATGCTGTTAGTGAAGGTACTAGCACGTTTACATTTAGGCTCTAGGGATGTTTCACAAGACTTATGTTTTATTTAAATAAAATGCACATGCGATTACACTCATCCTACACTGTCCTTGCAGTCTCCTTATGCTCTCCCTATGGTGTCTAAAAACTCTACCTACAATGCCTGCACTTTCCCTATCCAATATTGTACAATAAAAACCTTTCTGAAACACTGTCCCTAATCTCGGGCTACTTAAGAGACCTTGCCGTGGTGTCCAAGCTTAAGACATGTCCTCCTAGTAGGATGTGTCAAACTAACCTCTCAATTTTAACAGTGTGAGGGTTTAGTATTGCTGCAGAGTGCACCTGCCTTTGCTATGGTTAGGTTTTTGATTGTTCTCCACATCCACATTATCGTTATCGTATGTAGGATGGTTATTGTGGTACTTGTAGTCCGTTGCTGGCATCTTCCATTGTATGCATTTTTGCTGTTGATTGCCCCTAGCAACGGACTACAAGTGCAGGATGTGCTCCCCTATATACATGCACAACTGCATATGGGTTGAGCATATCCTGCTTGTTAAACACCACACCACAGTTTCTAATGGTTTGTATAATATGTTTGGAGGTGTATAAACTCCAATTTAAATGTGCCTGCTTTTCATCTACAGGCTACATTCAGGTGCAGCTGGTAGGCTCTGGGCCATATCAGCTGGTCTCGGAGTGGGGCTCACAGGCACCTCCCACCTCCCATTGCAAGCATGATTACATGCTGGAGGTCACTGGTGAGCTGTCTGTGAGTCAGGCCTTACGCTCCCGTAATGCCCAACGGCCCCTGGTATCGCCCATATGGCACAGGTAGGTGAGTGGTAGGGCCTCGGGCTACTTGAGAGACCTTGCCGTGGTGTCCGAGCTTAAGACATGTCCTCCTAGTAGGATGTGTCGAACTAACCTCTCAATTTTATCAGTGTGAGGGTTTAGTATTGCTGCAGAGTGCACCTGCCTTTGCTATGGTTATGTTTTTGATTGTTCTCCACATCCACATTATCGTTATCGTATGTAGGATGGTTATTGTGGTACTTGTAGTCCGTTGCTGGCATCTTCCATTGTATGCATTTTTTGCTGTTGATTGCCCCTAGCAATGGACTACAAGTGCAGGATGTGCTCCCCTATATGCATGCACAACTGCATATGGGTTGAGCATATCCTGCTTGTTAAACACCACACCACGTTTTCTAATGGTTTGTATAATATGTTTGGAGGTGTATAAACTCCAATTATAATGTGCCTGCTTTTCATCTACAGGCTACATTCAGGTGCAGCTGGTAGGCTCTGGGCCATATCAGCTGGTCTCGGGTGGGGCTCACAGGAACTTCCCACCTCCCATTGCAAGCATGGTTACATGCTGGAGGTCACTGGTGAGCTGTCTGTGAGTCAGGCCTTACGCTCCCGTAATGCCCAACGGCCCCTGGTATCGCCCATATGGCACAGGTAGGTTGAGTGGTAGGGCCTCGGGCTACTTGAGAGACCTTGCCGTGGTGTCCGAGCTTAAGACATGTCCTCTTAGTAGGATGTGTCGAACTAACTTCTCAATTTTATCAGTGTGAGGGTTTAGTATTGCTGCAGAGTGCACCTGCCTTTGCTATGGTTATGTTTTTGATTGTTCTCCACGTCCACATTATCATTATCGTATGTAGGATAATTATTGTGGTACTTGTAGTCCGTTGCTGGCATCTTCCATTGTATGCATTTTTGCTGTTGATTGCCCCTAGCAACGGACTACAAGTGCAGGATGTGCTCCCTATATACATGCACAACTGCATATGGGTTGAGCATATCCTGCTTGTTAAACATCACACCACGTTTTCTAACACTTTAATACTGAGGCACAGTAATTCTATGTATAAATTAAAATATTAACAGTTAATGTGGCAGCAGGTGAATAAAATGCACATGCGATTACACTCATCCTACACTGTCCTTGCAGTCTCCTTATGCTCTCCCTATGGTGTCTAAAAACTCTACCTACAATGCCTGCACTTTCCCTATCCAATATTGTACAATAAAAACCTTTCTGAAACACTGTCCCTAAGCTCATCTCAGTGAAATTTCAGAGATCGCGTGGGATGAGGCTTTTACAGGGCTGGGACATCACAAGGGATGGCTATTGGCTGATTGGCTGGCTGCGGCATTTTGGGTGATCTCGTGTTCCCAGGCTTTTTACTTTAACTTTGTAACCCGTGAAGCAGCCATATTAGAAAAAATCTGACTCGTTACCACGAAGTTCAGATTCATAGCAAATCGAATTTTTCCTAAACTTTAGATCGAATTCCACTTTGGGTGCTTTGATTCGCTCAACACTACTGACAACCAATAGTAAGCCACAGTATATTAGCAAAATCATCCATTCCTAGAGAATTCATTATTTTGCTAAAACACATTGACCCAATGACTGTTTATTGCTGGACCAACAATGACTAGGTGAGCCACCGCACATGCAACAGAAGACAGGGCTAGATGAGACCTGTCAATCAAAGAGGAGGGAGCAGTGTGTGGAGCACAGGAGCATAGCATTAGTGGTGCTCTAGGCCTTATGGCCAGCCCTCTCGGTGCTCAAAATAGTTAAATTACATAAATACAAAAACAAATTTATCTTGGCAGCTGTTCATTGCATCGCCAAAAGACAAGAATTTTATGTAGCTTGATCCACCCTGCCGGGCAATATGCCTGGTTTAACTAGGTTTATCATGCTGACAGATGCTCTTTAGGTATATCATGTAAATTGTATGATTGTATCTTTAAGATGATAGGGTGTGGAAGGGGGTTGCTCAGTACGACTGTTTTCATGTTTTGCCTTGCAAAAGGAGCCTGTTACACTTAAGTCTGCAGCAGGCACATTTTGCATCTAATCCATGTATTACATTATAAAAGATGTTTTATTTCTGCTTAAATCCTCAAGTAGTTAAAGGGTTTCTGTCACCAGATTTAACCCTATTAAGCTAGCTGACATTAGCTAATGTCAGCTAAACCTAACTAGCCTATTCCTACTTTTCTCAGTGTCCTCGTTACGCTAAAAATCTAACCTTTATAATATGCTAATTCGCCTCTAGGAGCAGGGGGGGGGGTCGTTGTTCCTGATCCTAGAGGCTCCGTTCTCCCACCTTTGTCGCCTCCCGTAACGGGGGCACTGAGAAAAGTAGGAATAGGCTAGTTAGGTTTAGCTGACATTAGCACATCGCTAATGTCAGCTAGCTTAATAGGGTTAAATCTGATGACAGAAACCCTTTAACTACTGCAGTCATGAACTGCTCACACTGGTGAGTTACCAGGTGAGTTCACAAAACTTTAGAAACAATGTTTTTTATTTTTTTTATGCTGTTAGTGAAGGTACTAGCACGTTTACATTTAGGCTCTAGGGATGTTTCACAAGACTTATGTTTTATTTAAATAAAATGCACATGCGATTACACTCATCCTACACTGTCCTTGCAGTCTCCTTATGCTCTCCCTATGGTGTCTAAAAACTCTACCTACAATGCCTGCACTTTCCCTATCCAATATTGTACAATAAAAACCTTTCTGAAACACTGTCCCTAAGCTCATCTCAGTGAAATTTCAGAGATCGCGTGGGATGAGGCTTTTACAGGGCTGGGACATCACAAGGGATGGCTATTGGCTGATTGGCTGGCTGCGGCATTTTGGGTGATCTCGTGTTCCCAGGCTTTTTACTTTAACTTTGTAACCCGTGAAGCAGCCATATTAGAAAAAATCTGACTCGTTACCACGAAGTTCAGATTCATGGCAAATCGAATTTTTCCTAAACTTTAGATCGAATTCCACTTTGGGTGCTTTGATTCGCTCAACACTACTGACAACCAATAGTAAGCCACAGTATATTAGCAAAATCATCCATTCCTAGAGAATTCATTATTTTGCTAAAACACATTGACCCAATGACTGTTTATTGCTGGACCAACAATGACTAGGTGAGCCACCGCACATGCAACAGAAGACAGGGCTAGATGAGACCTGTCAATCAAAGAGGAGGGAGCAGTGTGTGGAGCACAGGAGCATAGCATTAGTGGTGCTCTAGGCCTTATGGCCAGCCCTCTCGGTGCTCAAAATAGTTAAATTACATAAATACAAAAACAAATTTATCTTGGCAGCTGTTCATTGCATCGCCAAAAGACAAGAATTTTATGTAGCTTGATCCACCCTGCCGGGCAATATGCCTGGTTTAACTAGGTTTATCATGCTGACAGATGCTCTTTAGGTATATCATGTAAATTGTATGATTGTATCTTTAAGATGATAGGGTGTGGAAGGGGTTGCTCAGTACGACTGTTTTCATGTTTTGCCTTGCAAAAGGAGCCTGTTACACTTAAGTCTGCAGCAGGCATATTTTGCATCTAATCCATGTATTACATTATAAAAGATGTTTTATTTCTGCTTAAATCCTCAAGTAGTTAAAGGGTTTCTGTCACCAGATTTAACCCTATTAAGCTAGCTGACATTAGCTAATGTCAGCTAAACCTAACTAGCCTATTCCTACTTTTCTCAGTGTCCTCGTTACGCTAAAAATCTAACCTTTATAATATGCTAATTCGCCTCTAGGAGCAGGGGGTCGTTGTTCCTGCTCCTAGAGGCTCCGTTCTCCCACCTTTGTCGCCTCCCGTAACGGGGCACTGAGAAAAGTAGGAATAGGCTAGTTAGGTTTAGCTGACATTAGCACATCGCTAATGTCAGCTAGCTTAATAGGGTTAAATCTGATGACAGAAACCCTTTAACTACTGCAGTCATGAACTGCTCACACTGGTGAGTTACCAGGTGAGTTCACAAAACTTTAGAAACAATGTTTTTTATTTTTTTATGCTGTTAGTGAAGGTACTAGCACGTTTACATTTAGGCTCTAGGGATGTTTCACAAGACTTATGTTTTATTTAAATAAAATGCACATGCGATTACACTCATCCTACACTGTCCTTGCAGTCTCCTTATGCTCTCCCTATGGTGTCTAAAAACTCTACCTACAATGCCTGCACTTTCCCTATCCAATATTGTACAATAAAAACCTTTCTGAAACACTGTCCCTAAGCTCATCTCAGTGAAATTTCAGAGATCGCGTGGGATGAGGCTTTTACAGGGCTGGGACATCACAAGGGATGGCTATTGGCTGATTGGCTGGCTGCGGCATTTTGGGTGATCTCGTGTTCCCAGGCTTTTTACTTTAACTTTGTAACCCGTGAAGCAGCCATATTAGAAAAAATCTGACTCGTTACCACGAAGTTCAGATTCATGGCAAATCGAATTTTTCCTAAACTTTAGATCGAATTCCACTTTGGGTGCTTTGATTCGCTCAACACTACTGACAACCAATAGTAAGCCACAGTATATTAGCAAAATCATCCATTCCTAGAGAATTCATTATTTTGCTAAAACACATTGACCCAATGACTGTTTATTGCTGGACCAACAATGACTAGGTGAGCCACCGCACATGCAACAGAAGACAGGGCTAGATGAGACCTGTCAATCAAAGAGGAGGGAGCAGTGTGTGGAGCACAGGAGCATAGCATTAGTGGTGCTCTAGGCCTTATGGCCAGCCCTCTCGGTGCTCAAAATAGTTAAATTACATAAATACAAAAACAAATTTATCTTGGCAGCTGTTCATTGCATCGCCAAAAGACAAGAATTTTATGTAGCTTGATCCACCCTGCCGGGCAATATGCCTGGTTTAACTAGGTTTATCATGCTGACAGATGCTCTTTAGGTATATCATGTAAATTGTATGATTGTATCTTTAAGATGATAGGGTGTGGAAGGGGGTTGCTCAGTACGACTGTTTTCATGTTTTGCCTTGCAAAAGGAGCCTGTTACACTTAAAGGGTTTCTGTCACCAACTTTTGACATTATAAGCTGTCTGACATTAGCTATGTGCTAATGTCAGACCAGCCTGATAATGTCCTTATTATAAAAATCGGATGTATATATAGTCCGAAAAACTTACATTTATTATATGTAAATTAGCCTCTAGGAGCAGGGGGGGCGTTGCCCTGCTCCTAGCGGCTCCGTCCGGCAACCTGCTGGCACGCCCCTTCACACTTTGATTGACAGTGCAGGGCAGCGATCCTCCTGCACTGTCTCGTTCTGAATCGCGCGCCCGCGCGCCGCTCTGTATTCGGCGCAGGCGCGGTGAGCAGAGGACGCTGGTGCCTGCTGTCCTCTGCTCACCGCGCCTGCGCCCGAATACAGAGCGGCAGCGCTGGCGCGCGATTCAGAACGAGACAGTGCAGGAGGATCGCTGCCCTGCACTGTCAATCAAAGTGTGAAGGGGCGTGCCAGCAGGTTGCCGGACGGAGCCGCTAGGAGCAGGGCAACGCCCCCCCTGCTCCTAGAGGCTAATTTACATATAATAAATGTAAGTTTTTCGGACTATATATACATCCGATTTTTATAATAAGGACATTATCAGGCTGGTCTGACATTAGCACATAGCTAATGTCAGACAGCTTATAATGTCAAAAGTTGGTGACAGAAACCCTTTAAGTCTGCAGCAGGCACATTTTGCATCTAATCCATGTATTACATTATAAAAGATGTTTTATTTCTGCTTAAATCCTCAAGTAGTTAAAGGGTTTCTGTCACCAGATTTAACCCTATTAAGCTAGCTGACATTAGCTAATGTCAGCTAAACCTAACTAGCCTATTCCTACTTTTCTCAGTGTCCTCGTTACGCTAAAAATCTAACCTTTATAATATGCTAATTCGCCTCTAGGAGCAGGGGGGGGGTCGTTGTTCCTGCTCCTAGAGGCTCCGTTCTCCCACCTTTGTCGCCTCCCGTAACGGGGGCACTGAGAAAAGTAGGAATAGGCTAGTTAGGTTTAGCTGACATTAGCACATCGCTAATGTCAGCTAGCTTAATAGGGTTAAATCTGATGACAGAAACCCTTTAACTACTGCAGTCATGAACTGCTCACACTGGTGAGTTACCAGGTGAGTTCACAAAACTTTAGAAACAATGTTTTTTTATTTTTTTTTATGCTGTTAGTGAAGGTACTAGCACGTTTACATTTAGGCTCTAGGGATGTTTCACAAGACTTATGTTTTATTGTTTTTTATTATTTAAGGTCACTTTGACTTATTTCTTTTCAATCTGCTTCAGATCAATTACTTGTGACTGTTCTCTGAACCAGGAAGCTTTCCACCACATATTAATGGTTATCTACTCACTGATCACAACATGTCTGACTATTTATTGCTGAATGACCCTGTGAGGTAGCTGGAGACAGATTTATGGGTTTTATGTAAAAAAAACATAGACCTGTCTGCATTCCTGAAATACCTGTTGGTTATAGTCTCCTTAAACAAACAATTCTGTGAAAACTTTTGTTAGAACTCTGAATGTGCCATTCAGGGTCATTGCTGAGGATGGGTAAGTTCCTGAGCTATGTAGTGCATGTATGGATGTGGGTGATCAGTCCAGGCAGTGATAAGGAACAGCGATGAGCATATCACATGCAGCTTCTTCTTAGAGAAAGGACACGGCGCTACCGGAGGTGGGTAAACTACTTTAACCTCTCCATTATCGTAAGCCACCTGGAAAGCAGCAGTTATCCACTCTACTAACCATGAGAAATGGTCAAAATCCTATCTACTACCCTAGATCACCATAAAAATAATCATGAACTCTTCCGCTATCCTAGACCACCATTGAAATAGGCAATAACAATAACCTCATGTGAAGCTTTGTTTAGTTAACATATGGCAAAATTATCCATTGAACTGTTTGGTCCATGTAGTTGAGTAACACAAGAATTATCTTGTTTTAAAAATGGTTAATTTGCAAGAGGGGTTATTATCACTTTTGGATGTCTACCTTGTTAGCACATTTTTTAAAATATGGTTTTGATGTCATTCCTCTGTTATTTCTCCTGGACATCTATGTCCACACTGTCCAATCAGCGGAGAGTGTAAGACTATGTGATACACCTTTGAGTGATATCACTCAATCACTCAAACAATTCCGATATTTCCAAGAGTAGTAATTGAGGAATGGCACCATGGGCAATCATTCATGCATTTTTAGCAGAAATGATAAAAAAACTAAGCACTATGAAAATACATGTGTTTATATATATATATATATATATATATATATATATACACGAAAACAAACATGCCCAAGGAGTGGACAGCGCATCTATAATCATTGTATGAAGAACAATTATTGAACCATCTTCAAATGCCAGTGTCAGTATAGGCATATGCTTTGTAAAGTGCCTTGTGTTTAAATGGTTGCATTCAACAGTATATTGTTGGAGTTTAGTACTTTGGTACTTTAACAGACTGACAAAAATACGTCCCCCCCCCCAAAAAAAAAAAAAAAAGTCTATTTTTAAGGAAAAAATGTTAGGAAACATTATTTCCTGTATATTCATTTATACATAAAGTGCAAGTGCTGCCAAAAATTACAAGCAAGAGGCACTCCGAAAAAGCCTGTATATCACATAAAGGAGGGCCCAGTTCACATTGTGGTACAATTGTTCAGATAATGGGACTCCTACACTCCTATGCACAAAGTGAAAGGGCTGCCAAAAATTACAAGGAATCGGCACTACAATACACCCTTTATTACACACAAAGGAGGGCATCATGCAAACCCTTGAAAAATTATGATTGGTGGCCTGCTGGTGACCCTATAAAATATTACAGGCGAGGGGCTGCTGGGGAGCTGACCCTGTAAAACATTATGGTTGCTGGCCTGCTGGTGAGTTGACTCTGTAAAACATTACGGTTGAGGGCCTGCTAGTGAGCTGACCCTATAAAAAATTATGGTTTAGGGCCTGCTGGTCAGCTGACCCTGTAAAACATTATGGTTGAGAGCCTGCTGGTGAGATGACCCTATAAAACATTATGGTTGAGGGCCTGCTGGTGAGCTGACCCTGTAAAACATTATGGTTGAGGGCCTGCTGGTGAGCTGACCCTGTAAAAAATTATGGTTGAGGGCCTGCTGGTGAGCTGACCCTGTAAAACATTATGGTTGACGGCCTGCTGGAGAGCTGACCATGTAAAACACTATGGTTGAGGGCCTGCTGGTGAGCTGACCCTGTAAAACATTATGGTTGAGGGCCTGCTGGTGAGCTGACCATGTAGAACATTATGGTTGAGGGCCTGCTCATGAACTGACCCTGTAGAAAATTATGATTAAGGGCCTGCTGGTGAGCTGACCCTGTAAAACATTATGATTGAGGGCTTGCTGGTTAGCTGACCCTATAAAATATTATGGTTGAGGGCCGGCTGGTGTGCTGACCCTATAAAACATTAAGGTTGAGGGCCTGCTGGTGAGCTGACCCTGTAAAACATTATGGTTGAGGGCCTGCTGGTGAGCTGACCCTATAAAACATTATGGTTGAGGGCCTGCTGGCGAGCTGACCCTTTAAATCATTATGGTTGAGGGCCTGATAGTGAGCTGACCCTATAAAACATTATGGTTGAGGGCCTGCTGGTGAGCTGACCCTGTAAAACATTATAGTTGAGGGCCCGCTGGTGAGCTGACCCTGTAAAACATTATGGTTGAGGGCCTGCTGGTGAGCTGACCCTCTAAAACATTATAGGTGAGGGCCTGCTGGTGAGCTGACCCTCTAAAATATTATGATTGAGGGCCTGCTGGTGAGCTGACCCGCTTTAGAAATTGTAGTGGAGGGAATATATACAATCTGGATGAGGAGGAGGATGAGGAGGAGCAGTAGAAAACAAGATTCAACCATATACACTTTATTTGTGATGGAAAAGGTGCATGGGAATACAGTAGACTGAGTACATTATAAACAATACATTGAAATTGCCTTTATGTTCATCATCAGCTCAGCTCTCCTCTGGTGGAGTTGAGAAGTCAGGGGCAATCCAGGCCTTGTTCATTTTTATCTGAGTCAATCTGTCAGCATTGTCAGTGGACAAGTGGATACTCTTATCAGTTATAATGCCACCAGCAGCACTAAATACACACTCAGACAAACGCTGGCAGCAGGGCAGGCCAGCACCTCCAAGGCGTAGAGCGCAAGTTCATGCCACGTGTCCAGCTTGGACACCCAGTAGTTGTAAATAACTGAGGGATCATTTATGATGCTGACACGGTCTGCGATGTATTCCTTCACCATCTTCCAAAACTTTTCCCTCCTTGTGCCACTAGGCTGCGCTTCAGGGTGAGGTTGCTGGCGGGGTGTTATGAAAGTGTCCCATGCCTTGGAAAGTGTTGCCCTGCCTTTGTTAGAACTCTTGTGTGTTCCCCTTGTCTCCCTTCCTCGATTGCCTAAGGAAGTACGGACACAGCCGGCAGCGTTGTCAGATGGAATATTGTGGAGCAATCTCTCAACAAGTACCTTCTGGTATTGCACCGTTTTACTCGTCCTCTTCACCACAGGAAAGAGAGATGAGAAGTTCTCTTTGTAGCAGGGGTCGAGAAGGGTGAACACCCAGTAATCTGTGTTATCTAAAATGCGTATAATGTGAGGGTCCGGGAAAGGCAGCCTAACATGAAGTCAGCCATGTGTGCCAGAGTACCAACAGGCAAGACGTCGATGTCAACATCAGGATGACTCTCCATCCCTTCAATCTCCTCCTCTTCTGCCCATCCACGCTGAACAGATGGAATTAAAGTTCCATGGGTACTACCCTCTGTAGCAGAGGCAACTGTATCCAGCTCCTCCTCCTCCTCTTCATGGCCCAATTCGCGCTAATAAGACGAACTGTGGGTGGTCTGGCTATCACCCTGTGTAATGTTCTCCCACATTTCCTCGTCTGCCACATTCAGAGCATCCTCCTTTATTGTGACCAGCGATTATTTGAGTAGACACAGCAGTGGGATTGATCGCCACTAACCATCAGTGTGTATTCATCAACGTTTTTTAAAACCTCACAGAGGTCTGACATCAATGCCCACCCCTCGCTTGTGAATAGTGGCAGATGACTGGAAAGGCGATGACTATGATGCAGCTGTTATTGCTCAACTGCCCTCTGCTGCTCACAAAGACTGGCCAACATGTAGAACGTAGAGTTCCAGAATGTGCTCACTAGTGATGAGCGGCATCGGCTATATTTGATTTTGCGATAATTGACGAATATATGGGCTAATATTCATCAAATATTTGCGAATTCGCTATATTCGCTTACTAACATTCATTGCGATAATCACAATGTAAAAATCGCATGCACATGCGAGAAAGGGGCGTGGTGCAGTTTTCAAACTAAGAAGGGAGGGATAAGTGAAGTGCTGATATTCGCATCGCAAAAAAAAATCCTGTTATGATTATTCGCGTTCCACTCACTGTCAGTGAGTGGAGAGCGAATATTCGTAACGCAATTTTTTTATTGCGATGCAATTATCGACACTTCACTGTAATGTGCATTGCGATGTGTACTGTGTAAAAAAATATATATATTTGTGATTACAAATATATAGCGCAGAAACACAAGGGGAGGTCAGTCAGCACTTCCCTGTATGCAGGTGCACGTAGCTGTGGCAATTATACATACAGACAAAAAAATGCAACAGCACTCTGCAACCAGAACTCTGCCCAAGATAGAAGCTATAAGAGGACATTAGTGTACGTTTTGATCAAAAGGTAATAAGCCACTCGCCACGCCAAGGCTGTCCCGTGAGTGGTACTAACGCTAAATCTGACCTGTTATGGGCCATGACAGCCACATAAAATCCTCCTAACGCTGAATCTTACCTGTTATGGGCCATGACAGCCACATAAAGTCCAGGGAGTGTGGACCCAGCATGCATGCTGGGATAAACCATACTTATTAACCCCTTCTGGTGCTGTAACAGCCTCCATTAGATCCAGGGATGCAGGTGCCAACATGCATGCTGAGCCCACTGTGCACTCCTCCTGGAGCCAGATGGCTACTAGCAGGTACTGTGAGTACACATTCAGCTTTATACTCACTCTGATTAAAAACCAGCATCTAGGGCAGACAAACTAGTCAGGTGTGCACGACTGAAGAGGAGGTTGCCACACCTCCAACACATACTAAACAGAAACACAAGGGGAGGTCAGTCAGCACTTCCCTGTATGCAGGTGCACGTAGCTGTGGCAATTATACATACAAACAAAAAAATGCAACAGCACTCTGCAACCAGAACTCTGCCCAAGATAGAAGCTATAAGAGGACATTAGTGTACGTTTTGATCAAAAGGTAATAAGCCATAAATCTGACCTGTTATGGGCCATGACAGCCACATAAAATCCTCCTAACGCTGAATCTTACCTGTTATGGGCCATGACAGCCACATAAAGTCCAGGGAGTGTGGGCCCAGCATGCATGCTGGGATAAACCATACTAATATCATACACTAATGTCCTCTTATAGCTTCTATCTTGGGCAGAGTTCTGGTTGCAGAGTGCTGTTGCATTTTTTTGTCTGTATCTATAATTGCCACAGCTACGTGCACCTGCATACAGGGAAGTGCTGACTGACCTCCCCTTGTGTTTCTGTTTAGTATGTTTTGGAGGTGTGGCAACCTCCTCTTCAGTCGTGCACACCTGACTAGTTTGTCTGCCCTAGATGCTGGTTTTTAATCAGAGTGAGTATAAAGCTGAATGTGTACTCACAGTAACTGCTAGTAGCCATCTGGCTCCAGGAGGAGTGCACAGTGGGCTCAGCATGCATGTTGGCACCTGCATCCCTGGATCTAATGGAGGCTGTTACAGCACCAGAAGGGGTTAATAAGTATGGTTTATCCCAGCATGCATGCTGGGCCCACACTCCCTGGACTTTATGTGGCTGTCATGGCCCATAACAGGTAAGATTCAGCGTTAGGAGGATTTTATGTGGCTGTCATGGCCCATAACAGGTCAGATTTAGCGTTAGTACCACTCACGGGACAGCCTTGGCGTGGCGAGCGGCTTATTACCTTTTGATCAAAACGTACAGTAATGTCCTCTTATAGCTTCTATCTTGGGCAGAGTTCTGGTTGCAGAGTGCTGTTGCATTTTTTTGTCTGTACAAATATATAGCGCGATATTCGAAATATTTGCGAAATCGTGAAGTGGCGATATTCGAGATAAAAATTTGCTTTTCGAATATTCGCGCTCAACACTAGTGCTCACGTCACACAACAGTTGGTGAGCTGGAAGCCGCAAGCTCTGCTGCATCGTTGACAGACCAGCTGAAGCTGTGGACGACTTGCGGAAATGGGCACACACTCGGCGCTCCTTCACTAGTAGCTCTGCCAGATTGGGGTAGATTTTTTAAAACGGTTGAACAACTAAGTATAAGAGGTGGGCTAGGCATGGGAAGTGTGCCAGGTTGCCGAGCTCAGAAACCGCCACCACAGCAGTGCTACACTGCTTCCAGCTAGCAACTGATGGCTGACTGCTGTTGGAGGTGGAAGTGGAGGAGGAGGTGGAGAAGAAGGAGAAGTGGGGGTTGGAGCCAGTAACATAGCTGCTGGCGGAGACACTTATAGATGTAGGGCCCGCAATCTTGGACGTGGGTAGCACCTGTGCCATCCCAGGGTACGACTCACTCCCGGCCTCCACAACATTCACCCAGTGTGCGGTAAGGGAAATGTAGCGTCCCTGGCCACCAGCACTTGTCCATGTGTCCGTGGTGAGGTGGACCTTCTCAGTAAGTGCATTAGGTCAAGTCAGGGCACGAGTGATGTTCTGGGACACATGCTGGTGTAAGGCGGGCATGGCACACTGTGAAAAATAGTTTCGGCTGGGGACTGCGTACCGAGGGACGGCCACCAACATCAGGCTTCAAAAGGCCTCTGTGTCCACAAGCCTAAATGGAAAAATCTCAAGGGCCAATAATTTCGAAAGTACCACATTTAGTGCTGTGGCCTGTGGGTGGGTATTTGTGCTTGCATTCAAATGCCTGTGTTATCGACATTTGGACGCTGATCTGGGACAGGGAAGTGGATGTTGTTGCTTAGGTTTCATGCGAAGGTCCAGGTGCAGGGCGAGGGGCATCCCGGCCTGCGCCTTCGACAGGGGATTGGCCAGCAGTGCATAACACAGGGGAAAAGGAGGCAGTGGTGTGACCTGCAGACCCAGATTGTGGACCCAGACGTTAGGCCCACTTATTAGGGTGCTTGGATGCCATGTGGTGGACAATGCTGGTGGTGGTGAGTTTGCTAATGTTCACGCACTGGCTCATTTTGGTATGGCACAGGTTGCAAACTACCACTCTTTTGTTGTCTGCGCTTTCCTTAAAAAAGTGCCTTACTGCGGAACACCTACCCCTTGGCAAGGTAGATTTACGCATGGGGGTGCTTGGTATAACAGTTGTGAGCCTTTTTGTTGTGGGCCGACTTCTCCCTTTTGCAACCCCACTGCCTCATCCAGACTGTTGCGGTGCTGCGGATCCCTCCCACTCTTACTTCTGTCCTTGCTTGGCTTTTCACCTTCCAATGTTGGGTCAGTGACCTCATCGTCCACCACCTCCTCTTCCACTTCCTCACTCTGCTCATCCTCCTAACTTCACCTAACCACAACCTCAGTGATTGACAACTGTGTCTTATCATCATCCACCTCGTGAACTAATGATTGCTGTTCACCACCGTCATCTTCTTGAGACTGTGAAGGCTCAAGAGGTTGGGAATCAGGGCACAATATCTCAGGTACCTCTTCAAGAGTGCTTTGCGAAGAGAGCCAAACCAAGTACTGGCGATGAAAATAGGTCATGTGAATATCCGAGTGTGGGATCACTTGTTTGGCCAGACTCGACATGGTGGGAGGAAGGAGGATCAGAGTGAGGATTCGGTTGACCAGACTTTTGGCTACAGAGACTAGATTTAGTGGAAGAGGTGATTAACCGACTGGAAGCTTAATCGCCAGTACTTGGTTTGGCTCTCTCGCAAAGCACTCTTGAAGGGGTACCTGAGATATTGTGCCCTGATTCCCAACCTCTTAGCTTGCATCATTCTCAAAGTGCAGCATTTTTAAGTGCACTAGAGATATACAGGAGATACTCAGGAGGTAATCTGGAGGTGAGTACAATCTAATAAATTTTGATTAACATATTTTCTTGCATTAAAATGGCAGACCTGATTCAGTGCAGGAATTGTTGTGCTTTCATTTCATGTTTCACTCTTCGCAGGTTTGGATGCTGTCTGATCTGCAGACAGTTCTCCATAATGCAGCAGGAAATTGCATTTTTGAAATCTGAGATTTGTAAAGTAACTGTTAGACAAACTCAGGCTTGGTATGTTGCAATGCCACTGCCACAAAGGCCCCCCAGAAATGGAAGATGGGTTACTGTAGGTTCTGGTAGACTTAGAGCTGTTGATAGAAGACATGTCCCACAGTCGGTGGCTCTCTGTAATTCATTTGCAGCACTTTCTGAATGCAAGAGCAACATGGAGGATGGCCCAGGCACAGTGGGTGAGGAACAATCATCTCCTATGCCTAAGGTATGCAAGATTACTGACAAAGACAAAAAGGATATAGTGAGTACTAATAGTAAGCAACTATTGGTGGGCGATTCTATCATAAGAGGTGTGAAGTTTGAAGAAAAGGGTTTTGTGAGATGTCTCCCTGGTGCTACTGCTAGCAGGGACAGACGATGTATCCTTAACATTATTAAGCAAGCAAAAATGGAAAAGGAGGTGGATGTTATTGTCCATATTGGGACAAATGATCTGGCTTGCAATGAAGTTTCAAAGGTAAAGGACGCTTTTCACACACTTGGTAATGATATACAGGAGATTGCATCGACTGTCTCATTCTCTGCAGTTCTGCCTGTGCATAACCGTCAGCATGACAAGCAGTTGCATATTAAGGAATTCAATGTATGGCTTGGTGAATGGTGTTTGAACCAGGGATTTGGCTTTGTGTCGGGAATCGAACCTGTGACCAGTCATGTCCCAGGCGGTAGCTCTAGCCACTAGACTACCAGCCTTTCTGGACTTTTCCTCCTGCTGAACTCTTTCATCTATCTTGCTCCAGCCTACCCTTGTTCATCAGTCTTGATTCCGTGCACCTGTTACTTCCCTTTATAAGCCCAGCCTCTAGCACCAGACCTTTGCTGGTTATTGTGCCTCCAAGCCTGTAGCAAGCTTCCTCTCTGCTCCTCCACGACGACTGCTATTTACCTTTGTTGCCGACCCGGACCGTTTGACCTCGCTGAACTGCCGCCTGCATTGACCCTTTGCCTTCCACCGACCACGCCTCTGTCTACTCCTGCTGTTACCTCGCTGCCATCTCTACTGCCGACCCGGACTGATCGACTACGCTACCTGTCTCCTGCTTCTGTGGGCCTTTGCCACTGGACTCCAACCACCAGCCGGCTGTCCTCTGACTCAGGTGAGCCAAGGACCGTTACAGAATAACCAGCCCTACCATGGAGTCCGCAATGGCCACTCTGCGCAAGCAGGTTACCGAACTGCAGGAATTCGGTACTACGTACCAGGAGGAATTTGCCCAGCTCCAAGGCGTTGTCCGAAGCCAACAGGCGGAGATTATTGAACTTCAGAGGCAACTCCTGGACGTCCGCAGCACGGCCGCAGATACTCGCATGCCACTTCCATCAAAATTCGGCGGCGACAGACGCCAGTATCGGGGTTTCTAAACCAATGCCGCATCTATTTTCAGATGTACCCGGGCCCCTTCATTACCGAGAGAAAGAAGGTGCTATTCATGGTTAATCTCCTGACGGATGAAGCACTAGCATGGGCATCACCATACGTGGAGACTAACAGTCAGCTCCTGGACGACTTAAACAACTTTATTGCCGCCATGAGCCAAGTCTTCGATGACCCCAACCGCTGTGCAACAGCTGAGGCGCGACTACATAGTTTACGGCAAGGGAGACGCTCCGTTGCTGAATACACCGCCGAATTTCGCCGCTGGGTCACGGACACCACCTGGAACCTAGCTGCACAGAGGAGCCAGTTCCGGCGAGGCCTGTCAGAATTAATAAAAGATGAACTCGCCAGAGTTGAGGCCCCGGACAGTCTGGATGACTTCATTCAGTTATGCATCCGGATAGACCAAAGGCTGTCTGAGAGAAAGAAAGAACGACTCTGGTCCTTGGACCACAGGCCCACTTACTCCTTCTCCTCTACCGCCCAACGCGACCTCCAGCCAGCAACTGAACCTATGCAGGTCGACGCACTCACGCAGGTCTCTATCCACAGCTGAGAAGGAGAGACGGCTGGCCGAAAACCTCTGCCTCTACTGTGGGGAGCCGGGTCATTTTGCCATTAGATGTCCCAATAAGATCCGAAAGACTATTGCCGTCACAGAGCTAAAGGAGCAACCACTGACTCCAGCCCCACCAGCAGCCCTTGAAAATAACAACACGGCAGCTCATGGATCCCATTTCATCATCCCCATCCTCATCGACATTGAGGGGCAACAACTCTCCTGTTCAGCGATGTTAGACTCCGGGGCAGGAGGCAACTTCATGGATCTAACCTTCGCTCGTGAACAGAATATTCCATTGACAGTCAAGGCAGCTCCCGTTGACCTGGAAACCGTTGACGGATCCCCGCTCTCCTCAGGGCCGGCTACTCACGAGACCATTGAACTACAGCTCCTCATAGAACCCAATCACTGTGAAAAGATCCACTTCTCTCTGATCACTTCTCCAAAGTTCCCGGTGATCCTGGGCATTCCATGGTTGGCCACCCACAACCCCTCGGTGGATTGGGAAACCCGCTGCTTACGGTTTCGTCCGCGTTCTGTTCGCTCAATTGCTCCCACAAAGCCGTCCTTCCATCCGAAGACACGACTATCTCTGAAGTATCCGTCAGGAATCTACTACCCCCTCAATATCGTGAGTTCCAAGATGTCTGCGACAAGAAAACGCAGACAAGCTGCCGCCACACCGACCCTACGACTGCCCAATAGAACTGTTGCCCGGGGCCGAAATACCCTTTGGCAGTATCTATTCCCTCTCAGAGCCTGAACTCAAGGCTCTGAAAGAATACCTGGACGAGGACCTAAAGAAAGGGTTCATCCGGCCCTCTACCTCCCCAGCAGGAGCCCCCTTTTTCTTTGTGGAGAAAAAGACTCATCCTTGCGTCCCTGCATTGACTACAGGAAGCTAAACGATATAACCGTTAAGAACCGGTACCCGCTCCCGCTGATTTCTGAACTCCTCGAGAGACTCCGGGTAGCGAAAATCTTCACCAAACTTGACCTTCGAGGGGCCTACAACCTTGTCCGAATCCGCCCTGGGGACGAATGGAAGACCGCCTTCCGGACACGTTATGGTCACTTCGAGTACCTGGTCATGCCTTTCGGACTTTGTAATGCTCCCGCCACCTTCCAGCACTTCATTAATGATGTCCTCAGGGACATGCTGGATTTGTTTGTAGTCGTTTACCTGGACGACATCTTGATCTTCTCAGAAGACCTCGAACAGCACCGCGAACATGTCCGCAGGGTATTGCAGAGACTCCGCCAGAACTCTCTCTATATCAAACTCGAGAAATGTGAGTTTGAGCGAACCACCACTCAGTTCCTCGGGTACATCATCTCCCCAGAGGGCCTAAGTATGGACCCAGGGAAGGTCCAAGCCGTGTTGGACTGGCCCATTCCAAGAAACGTGAAGGAGGTACAAAGATTTATTGGCTTCGCCAACTTCTATCGGAAGTTTATCCGGGACTTCTCCAAGGTCATTGCACCGATCACCCAACTCACCAAAAGGCAGTCCCCTTCTCCTGGACACCCGAGGCCCAGGAGGCCTTCACGAAAGTGAAACTCCTCTTCACTTCTGCTCCAATCCTAGTCCACCCGAACCCGAGTTGCCTTTTACTATCGAAGTGGATGCATCTGACTCCGCGGTAGGGGCAGTTCTGTCACAACGGACAGGGGAGAAGATGCTACTACACCCGTGTGCATATTTCTCTCGCCAGATGTCCCCCTCCGAGAAGAACTACGACATCGGGAACAAAGAACTATTGGCGATCAAGGAAGCCTTCTCCAGTGGAGACACCTGCTAGAGGGAGCTGCCAACCCCATAATCGTACTAACTGACCACAAAAACCTCGAGTTCATCCGCAGCGCTAAGAGACTCACAGCCAGACAGGCCAGATGGAGCCTATTCTTTTCCGCTTCAACTTTCTCATCACCTATCGCCCCGGATCAAAAACGGCAAGGCTGACGCCCTCTCTAGAATGTTTTCGGAGCCCTCACAGAGTAATAAGGGCCAATACAACATCCTATCCGAGAAAAGTGTTGTGGGGGCCACCTACTCTAAAGAACTCCTAGTCACAATCAAAGAAGGATACGAAAATGACCCCTTCCTCGCCCACCCCACAAGGAATGTCAGCCTCACGTTTAAAAATGGTCATTGGTTTCATCAGGACCTACAACTTTATGTACCAGAAATTGCACGACTCGAAGTGCTCAAACTTAACCATGACTCCAAGCTGGCCGGCCATCTGGGCACAAGAAAGACCCAGGAGCTTCTCTCCCGCTCCTTCTGGTGGCCAACATACAGGGAGGACACCAAGAAGTACATCTCCTCGTGCACGGTCTGTGCCCGCAATAAGACTCCTCGTTCCTCTCCCGTGGGTCTGTTACAACCCCTCCCAATTCCCTCCCGCCCCTGGGGCTCGATCTCCATGGACTTTGTGGTAGACCTTCCTCCTTCAAAGGGATGAACACCATTCTGGTCGTGGTCGACCGCCTCACCAAAATGGCCCATTTCATCCCCTACAAGGGCCTACCCACGGCCAAACAGGCGGCTGATCTTGTCCTCAAAGAGGTCTTCAGGCTGCATGGGATTCCGGACGACGTGGTCTCAGACCGAGGCGTACAATTTACCTCCAAGTTCTGGAAGGACTTCTGCCTGGCGCTCGGGGTTAAAGTGAACCTTTCCTCCGCTTTCCACCCTCAGTCAAGCGGGCAGACGGAGAGAACTAACCAGACCTTAGAGCAGTACCTACGCTGTTTCAGCTCCCACCTGCAGGATGACTGGCTTGACCATCTCTCCACAGCCGAGTTCGCCTACAACAATGCTGAGCACAGCTCAACCAAGCACAGCCCTTTCTTTGCTAACACAGGCTCGCACCCCGTGTTCATTCCCCACCTGCCCGTCGCCTCCACCCTCCCAGCAGTGGCCGAGCGCCTAACAACCCTACAGGAGGCACAAAAGGACATAATGGACAACCTCCAGCTCGCCCAGAGGCGCTTTAAACAGGGAGCAGACAGGCGCGCAAACCCACCGGGCTTCCATGTAGGAGACAAGGTATGGCTGTCCACCAGGAACCTCAGACTGAAGGTCCCCTCCAAAAAGTTAGCCCCAAAATACATGGGTCCGTTCCAGGTCACCGCACAAATTAACGAGGTCACGTTCCGGCTTGACCTTCCGGATTCCATTAGGGTGCACCCTGTCTTCCATTGCTCCCTCCTCAAGCCATACGTGGAGAATACCTTCACTGGCCGCCACTCGCCCCCTCCACCACCCGTGAGGGTACAAGGTGAGGAAGAGTTCATTGTCGAGAAGATCCTCGACTCCAGGATCCACCGAGGAAAATTGCAATATCTAATTGGGTGGGAGGGCTACCCTCCCGAGGATAACTCCTGGGAGCCTGAAGAAAACGTCCACGCCCCCAGACTGGTAAAGAGTTTCACCAACAGCACCCCGGTAAGCCTGCCCCCATGGTGCCCGGAGGTCACCTTGGAAGGGGAGTACTGTCGGGAATCGAACCTGTGACCAGTCATGTCCCAGGCGGTAGCTCTAGCCACTAGACTACCAGCCTTTCTGGACTTTCCTCCTGCTGAACTCTTTCATCTATCTTGCTCCAGCCTACCCTTGTTCATCAGTCTTGATTCCGTGCACCTGTTACTTCCCTTTATAAGCCCAGCCTCTAGCACCAGACCTTTGCTGGTTATTGTGCCTCCAAGCCTGTAGCAAGCTTCCTCTCTGCTCCTCCACGACGACTGCTATTTACCTTTGTTGCCGACCCGGACCGTTTGACCTCGCTGAACTGCCGCCTGCATTGACCCTTTGCCTTCCACCGACCACGCCTCTGTCTACTCCTGCTGTTACCTCGCTGCCATCTCTACTGCCGACCCGGACTGATCGACTACGCTACCTGTCTCCTGCTTCTGTGGGCCTTTGCCACTGGACTCCAACCACCAGCCGGCTGTCCTCTGACTCAGGTGAGCCAAGGACCGTTACACTTTGTTTCTTATGTTGGCTCTAGCTGGAATGGAAAAGAACTGTACATTAGTGTACGTTTTGATCAAAAGGTAATAAGCCACTCGCCACGCCAAGGCTGTCCCGTGAGTGGTACTAACGCTAAATCTGACCTGTTATGGGCCATGACAGCCACATAAAATCCTCCTAACGCTGAATCTTACCTGTTATGGGCCATGACAGCCACATAAAGTCCAGGGAGTGTGGACCCAGCATGCATGCTGGGATAAACCATACTTATTAACCCCTTCTGGTGCTGTAACAGCCTCCATTAGATCCAGGGATGCAGGTGCCAACATGCATGCTGAGCCCACTGTGCACTCCTCCTGGAGCCAGATGGCTACTAGCAGGTACTGTGAGTACACATTCAGCTTTATACTCACTCTGATTAAAAACCAGCATCTAGGGCAGACAAACTAGTCAGGTGTGCACGACTGAAGAGGAGGTTGCCACACCTCCAACACATACTAAACAGAAACACAAGGGGAGGTCAGTCAGCACTTCCCTGTATGCAGGTGCACGTAGCTGTGGCAATTATACATACAAACAAAAAAATGCAACAGCACTCTGCAACCAGAACTCTGCCCAAGATAGAAGCTATAAGAGGACATTAGTGTACGTTTTGATCAAAAGGTAATAAGCCATAAATCTGACCTGTTATGGGCCATGACAGCCACATAAAATCCTCCTAACGCATTTAGTGCTGTGGCCTGTGGGTGGGTATTTGTGCTTGCATTCAAATGCCTGTGTTATCGACATTTGGACGCTGATCTGGGACAGGGAAGTGGATGTTGTTGCTTAGGTTTCATGCGAAGGTCCAGGTGCAGGGCGAGGGGCATCCCGGCCTGCGCCTTCGACAGGGGATTGGCCAGCAGTGCATAACACAGGGGAAAAGGAGGCAGTGGTGTGACCTGCAGACCCAGATTGTGGACCCAGACGTTAGGCCCACTTATTAGGGTGCTTGGATGCCATGTGGTGGACAATGCTGGTGGTGGTGAGTTTGCTAATGTTCACGCACTGGCTCATTTTGGTATGGCACAGGTTGCAAACTACCACTCTTTTGTTGTCTGCGCTTTCCTTAAAAAAGTGCCTTACTGCGGAACACCTACCCCTTGGCAAGGTAGATTTACGCATGGGGTGCTTGGTATAACAGTTGTGAGCCTTTTTGTTGTGGGCCGACTTCTCCCTTTTGCAACCCCACTGCCTCATCCAGACTGTTGCGGTGCTGCGGATCCCTCCCACTCTTACTTCTGTCCTTGCTTGGCTTTTCACCTTCCAATGTTGGGTCAGTGACCTCATCGTCCACCACCTCCTCTTCCACTTCCTCACTCTGCTCATCCTCCTAACTTCACCTAACCACAACCTCAGTGATTGACAACTGTGTCTTATCATCATCCACCTCGTGAACTAATGATTGCTGTTCACCACCGTCATCTTCTTGAGACTGTGAAGGCTCAAGAGGTTGGGAATCAGGGCACAATATCTCAGGTACCTCTTCAAGAGTGCTTTGCGAGAGAGCCAAACCAAGTACTGGCGATGAAAATAGGTCATGTGAATATCCGAGTGTGGGATCACTTGTTTGGCCAGACTCGACATGGTGGGAGGAAGGAGGATCAGAGTGAGGATTCGGTTGACCAGACTTTTGGCTACAGAGACTAGATTTAGTGGAAGAGGTGATTAACCGACTGGAAGCTTAATCGCCAGTACTTGGTTTGGCTCTCTCGCTAAAGCACTCTTGAAGGGGTACCTGAGATATTGTGCCCTGATTCCCAACCTCTTAGCTTGCATCATTCTCAAAGTGCAGCATTTTTAAGTGCACTAGAGATATACAGGAGATACTCAGGAGGTAATCTGGAGGTGAGTACAATCTAATAAGTTTTGTTTAACATATTTTCTTGCATTAAAATGGCAGACCTGATTCAGTGCAGGAATTGTTGTGCTTTCATTTCATGTTTCACTCTTCGCAGGTTTGGATGCTGTCTGATCTGCAGACAGTTCTCCATAATGCAGCAGGAAATTGCATTTTTGAAATCTGAGATTTGTAAAGTAACTGTTAGACAAACTCAGGCTTGGCATGTTGCAATGCCACTGCCACAAAGGCCCCCAGAAATGGAAGATGGGTTACTGTAGGTTCTGGTAGACTTAGAGCTGTTGATAGAAGACATGTCCCACAGTCTGTGGCTCTCTGTAATTCATTTGCAGCACTTTCAGAATGCAAGAGCAACATGGAGGATGGCTCAGGCACAGTGGGTGAGGAACAATCATCTCCTATGCCTAAGGTATGCAAGACTACTGACAAAGACAAAAAGGATATAGTGAGTACTAATAGTAAGCAACTATTGGTGGGCGATTCTATCATAAGAGGTGTGAAGTTTGAAGAAAAGGGTTTTGTGAGATGTCTCCCTGGTGCTACTGCTAGCAGGGACAGACGACGTATCCTTAACATTATTAAGCAAGCAAAAATGGAAAAGGAGGTGGATGTTATTGTCCATATTGGGACAAATGATCTGGCTTGCAATGAAGTTTCAAAGGTGAAGGAAGCTTTTCACACACTTGGTAATGATATACGGGAGATTGCATCGACTGTCTCATTCTCTGCAGTTCTGCCTGTGCATAACCGTCAGCATGACAAGCAGTTGCGTATTAAGGAATTCAATGTATGGCTTGGTGAATGGTGTTTGAACCAGGGATTTGGCTTTGTGTCTCATGTTGGCTCTAGCTGGAATGGAAAAGAACTGTACAAGAAAGATGGTTTGCATCTTTCTCTCAAGGGAACGAATGTCCTCAGTGAACAGTTCAAAGTTTTTGCAAAGGAACATTTAAACTAGGAAAGGGGGCACAAAAGAGACAATCCATCAGTTTGGCTGCCCCTGAAAAAACAATGCCAGAAGATGCCAGGAGCTGATAGGATAAGAAATGACAAGCTGAGAGTCTTGTCTACAAATGCTCGCAGTTTAGGGAATAAGATCAACGAACTTGAGTCTGTAATGGCATCTGAGAATATAGATTTAGTGGCTGTTACTGAGACATGGTTCAATGAGAGTAATGACTGGGATATAACAATACCTGGGTTCTCTCTATATAGGAAAGACAGAGAAGGCAAGAAAGGGGTGGAGTGGCCCTATATGTGAAAGATAGCATAAAATCTAATCTAATACAAGCCAGCGAAACCAATTTAGAGTCAGTTTGGGTTACGTTGCAGCTTGGTAATCATAAGGTAACTCGTGTAGGTGTCATATACAGACCACCAAGCCAAGTCAAAGAATTGGATGATCTACTAGTTGAGGAAATGGCTAAAATGACATTGAAAGGGGAAGTTGTCATAATGGGAGACTTTAATCTTCCTGATATAAACTGGAAAACCAAAATAGCTAGTTCTGCCAGGAGTACAGACATTCTAAATTCCCTACTGGGATTATCTCTACAGCAAGTAGTTGAGGAGCCAACCCGGAAGGAGGCCATTTTAGATTTGGTATTCACAAATGGCAATTTGGTATCTGATATTACTGTAGGGGAAAGCTTAGGATCCAGTGATCACAAATCAGTGTGGTTTACTATAAGCACAGGGACTGAGTCACTCCACACAAAAACAAAAGTTTTAGATTTTCGGAAAACAGACTTTTCTAAAATGAGATCAGTGGTATACGAGTCCCTATCAGACTGGAACAATTTCAATGGAGTCCAAGAGAAATGGGACTACTTAAAAGTGGCACTATTGAAGGCAACAGAAAAGTGCATTAGGCTCGTCAGTAAAAGCAAAAAAAGGAAGAGACCACTGTGGTACTCAGAAAAAAAACCCATGGGTTGATTGATAAAAAACAGCATGGGTTTACTTCAGGGAGATCATGTCAAACTAATCTTATTGACTTTTTTGATTGGGTGACTAAAATAATAGATGGCGGAGGTGCAGTAGACATCGCTTATCTGGACTTTAGTAAGGCTTTTGATACTGTCCCACATAGAAGGCTTATCAATAAACTGCAGTCTTTGAGCTTGGGCTCGCATATTGTTGAATGGATTAGGCAGTGGCTGAAGGACAGAAAACAGAGGGTTGTAGTCAATGGAGTATATTCAGACCATGGTATTGTTACCAGTGGGGTACCTCAAGGATCTGTTCTGGGACCCATATTGTTTAATATCTTTATCAGCGAAATTGCAGAAGGCCTCAATGGGAAGGTGTGTCTTGTTGCTGATGACACAAAGATTTGTAACAGGGTTGATGTTCCTGGAGGGATACACCAAATGGAAAAGGATTTGGGAAAACTAGAGGAATGGTCAAAAATCTGGCAACTAAAATTTAATGTTGATAAGTGCAAGATAATGCACCTGGGGCGTAAAAACCCAAGAGCAGAATATAAAATCAGTGATACAGTACTAACCTCAGTATCTGAGGAAAGGGATTTAGGGGTCATTATATCAGACGACCTAAAGGTGGCCAGACAATGTCATAGAGCAGCAGGTAATGCCAGCAGAATGCTTGGGTGTATAGGGAGAGGCATTACCAGTAGAAAGAGGGAGGTGCTTGTGCCGCTCTACAGAGCACTAGTGAGACCTCATTTGGAGTATTGTGTTCAGTACTCGAGACCATATCTGCAGAAGGATATTGAAACTTTGGAGAGAGTTCAGAGAAGAGCTACTAAACTAGTACATGGATTGCAGGACAAAACTTACGAGGAAAGGTTAAAGGACCTTAACATGTATAGCTTGGAAGTAAGAAGAGACAGAGGGGATATGATAGAAACTTTTAAATACATAAAGGGAATCATCACGATAAAAGAGGAGAGAATATTTAAAAGAAGAAAAACTGCTACAAGAGGACATAGTTTTAAATTAGAGGGGCAAAGGTTTAAAAGTAATATCAGGAAGAATTACTTTACTGAGAGAGTAGTGGACGCATGGAATAGCCTTCCTGCAGAAGTGGTAGCTGCAAATACAGTGAAGGAGTTTAAGCATGCATGGGATAGGCATAAGGCCATCCTTCATATAAGATAGGGCCTGGGGCTATTCATAGTATTCAGTATATTGGGCAGACTAGATGGGCCAAATGGTTCTTATCTGCCGACACATTCTATGAAGCATTGTCTTCAGCAATCCAAATGACCACCTGTTCGCACTGGTCCGTCTTGGACAGTGTTGTCCTGTGCTGCCCAGCTAAGTTGGACATGAAGCTGGGTAAGGTGGAATTTTTTAGTTTTTTCTGGTGCACTGGCAGCAGGCACAATTTCATTGCGCCCAGGGCCACAGCCTCTGCTTGCACCATCAGCATCATGCCCACTTCCCCATGCCTTTGTGCTCGCTTTCTGCATATTAATGGTTTTGTCTGTAAATGTGGCGTAGATTGTTTTACTGTCCGCTAAAGACACCATTTTCTGATGCAGGACAGTATTGGTTACAGAACACCACAGATTTTGGACACTATACTAGGCCCAGATTAATGGAAGTTGTAATATAGACAGTGTTTTTAGATGCAGTTCAGTATAGGATACAAAAACCAACATATTTTGGACAATATACTAGGCCCAGATTAATGGAAGTTGTAATATGCACACTGTTTTCATATGCAGTTCAGTATTGGATACAAAAACCCACAGATTTTTGACCCTACACTAGGCCCAGATTAATATAAGTTGTAATATAGACAGTGTCTTTAGATGCAGTTCAGTATAGGATACAAAAACCAACAGATTTTGGACACTATACTAGGCCCAGATTAATGGAAGTTGTAATATAGACAGTGTTTTTAGATGCAGTTCAGTATAGGAAACAAAAACCAACAGATTTTTGACACTATACTAGGCCCAGATTAATGGAAGTTGTAATATAGACAGTGTTTTTAGAGGCAGTTCAGTATTGGATACAAGAACCTACAGATTTTTGACACTACACTAGGCCCAGATTAATGGAAGTTGTAATATAGACATTCTTTTTAGAGGCAGTTCAGTATTGGATACAAAGACCCACAGATTTTGGACACTATACTAGGCCCAGTTTAATGGAAGTTGTAATATAGACAGTGTTTTTAGATGCAGTTCAGTATTAGGTATAGAACACCACAGATTACAGACACTATATTAGGACTATTGGGATTATTGGAATTTGTAATACTGACAGTGTTTTCTGAGGCAGGACAGTATTGGTTGTAGAACACCACAGATTGTGGACACTATATTATGCCCAGATTATTGGAATTTGTCATACAGACAGTGTTTTATGATGCAGGACAGTATTGGTTACAGAGAACACCACAGATTATGGACACTAGCTGGGACCCACATTATTAAAGAGTCAGTCTGCGGATGACGTACATTATATGTCACTAATAGTTATAAAATAAAAATATCTTGCTGCTATGAAACACACACAGTAGCTCTTAAAAAGATTTTGGGTTCTTTAAGGAAAGCTTTTGATATTAAACACAGGTAATTTCTCTCCCTGCACTATCTCTCCCTTCTTTAGCATGGATGTCCCTGACACTGCTGTTAAATATATTGTTGATCTAAAACACACACAGTAGTCCTTAAAAGGACTTTTGGATCTTTGAAAAGCTTTCTCTAACTAAAATCCCCGAATTTCGCTCCCTGCTCTGTCTTTAGCTCCTGTCTCTTCCTACTCGATGCTCTCCCTGTCTACGTCTGAGCCGAACATGTGTCATCGGGTGCCATCGGCCAGCCAATCACTGTAATGCCATCAGCCAACATGGCTACTGGTATTACAGTGAGGGCAGTACTTACCTGCACCTTTATTGGCTGCTTAAAACCCGCAAAATGTGCGGGGCGGAGACTCGAGCATTTCGGTCGAGCACATGCAGTACTCGGCCAAGTACCGCCATTTGCTGAGCATAGCGATGCTCGAGCCGAACAGATATTCGGCCGAGCATGCTCGCTCATCAGTAGTGTGGATATAAAATAAAGAAAACGGATGATTAAGGGCTGTTGGTGTACTGATCTTCTATATACTGGTTTCATTAAATTAAATAATCCCAAAAAATATTAAATTGCAACCGTGTGGAAATAGAAATAATGGAAATGGACGATTAAGGCCTGATGCTCAATTTCATATTAAAACTCACATATAAATTGTTGCCCTAGCCTCTGTATTACTGTACTAGTCACCTATTTGCTGGAATAATTACATTGAATGACCCCCCCCACCACCACCATCCCCCGAGAAATATGGAACTCTGTGTGTGGCGATATTAAATGGAGTCAGCCCCAATAATTTGTTCTCAATCACTGATGTATGCGGTTTTTCAAACTAAAAAAAACATTAGCTCCTCTCTTCTCATTATCTGGCTGACAGCTTTCCTGCTTGTCCCTATTCTACAAAAAAAAAAAATTTCTTTGCAATTCTACCCTTTCCCATCATTCTCCCTGGTAGCAGAATAGAAGCTTGATTGAATTTTCACTGTCCCTGACTCCCTAAGATCGCTTTTCTGGCAGACACTATAAGACCCAATGTAACATTGGCAGTTGGCAGCCACCAGCGTGCAGTGCGTTCGACTACGTACCTCAGTCAAACTGCACGCGGGGCTCCTCCTCTTCGCTGCAGGCTCCGGACCCGCTTTCCTGCTCTGTCACAGGCTACGACAGCTTCTGTTATATCTTGTAGGAGCCGTAGGCGTCCTGGTACCTTAAGGGTTAATGTACTCCCCTGATTCCGCCCTCTCTCCAATCCTGGCCAGGCACCACCTTTATAAGGGTGCTTCCCCCTTCCTGCAATGCCTGAGCAATATTGTACTTCCTACAGCTAAGGCTCCTGTTGTTCCTGCATTCGATATCCTGTTTATGACCTCTGCCTGTATCCTGACCACGTCTCTGCTTAATCCTCTTGTACCTCGCTGCTCTCAAGTTAAAGACCCGGACTGTCGACCACGCCTCTGTCTGCTGTGCAGATTGTTACACCAGCTCCACCTGGACTAACTCAGCTCTGCTGTTCTCACAGCACTAGCTCTGCTATACCGCTGGTTCAGCTCAGCATTATCCTGCGGCTGTCTGCTATATTGCCTGTTCCCCGGAGATAGCATCGGGGCTTTCTGGCCTGCCCGGCCAGCTGCCACTTAACCGGGACCACTCTGAAAACCAGGCAGACACTTAGACTCCGCTCCCAAGTTTGGCCCAAAGCCAAACCGGTAAGTGGCACAGCGGGTCCACACCCGTTGATCCGTTACACCCAACCAACCTCATTCTGCTAGGGCACCTTCTTGCCTGCTCCAGCACTGAATGGCTCATCTGACAGCCTGGTAGCCAATCATGGTAAGGGCCCCCCCCCCCCCCCACACACACACACACACTTTCTTCCAGGATCATATCATGTGAGAACCCTTTTTTCTTCATCCCTATTGCTTTTATCCCGCTGGCATGTGTGCTAAAATGGATCTACAGTATGTCCCTTTAAGTGCATTTGTCTGAAACAAACCTGAAAATATTTGGGTTTGTTTGTCATCTGAAAATTAGCAAAGTTCAGAACGAACCTGATTCAGGCCGAACTGGTTTGCTCATCCTTAGTTTTATCATTTGTGCTAACTACAACAAGATAATATTTTGCATTTAAACATTACAAATGCTGCCAAAAGAAAAAAACAAAAAGAGACAAAAGTGATTTAAAAAAAATCCTTGCTTCCCTTTTAGGACTCTATAATGACAAGATCTGTTCCACAGCACTGGTGCATAAGATACAGTATTTAGTTCTAATATTCAAAAAAGGCCACAAATAGAGCCCAGAAACTAGGTTAATATTTGAAAGTTTCTTAGAAATACTATCCTGGAGTTTCTTAATCAAAATAAATTTTGTACACAGCATCAACACAGGTCGATGAGGCGTCAGTCCTGTCAATCTAATCTGATTGATGTCTAGAAGCAGAAAGTAAGTTCAATGTAGGACCAAGAAAATTATGTGGATTTGATACTGTGCCACAAAAAAGGTTAGTATATAAATCAGGATGCTGGGACTAAGTAACAATATATGTAAATTGGCTAACAATTGGCTCAGTGATAGTAAATAGAGAATGGTAAGTAAGGGTTCAAAATCAGAGTAGGTCTCAATCACTAGTAGGGTGCTACAGGGGTGAGTACTGGGCTTACAAAGCAGACTTTTAGTCATTATTAAGCTTTATAAGGTAATCCACACACAGGTAATATAAGATTATAGAGAGATTTGGGGAAGCTTCCTAAACTATTCAGACTTTACATTTTGTTATGTTGTGTCCATGTGGTAAAATAAAAAACAAGGTTTCCTCATTAATCTGCACTTAATATCTGATAATAAGAAAATAAACCAGAATTTTAGACATTTTTGCAAATTTACTAAAACAGAAAGACTGAAATTTTCCATGTATATAAGTATTCAGACCCTTGAAATTTAGCTCTGGGACCTTCCATTTCTCTTGATCATCTTTGAGATGTTTCTACACCTTGATTGGTGTCCCACTGTGGTAATTTTAGTTGATTTGACATGAATTAGAAAGACATACCACTTTCTACATAAGATCTCACAGCTGACAAAAACTAAGCCATAAGGAGTAAAAATCTGCTTGTAGAGCTAAAAGACAGGATTGTGTGTGGGCACAGATCTGAAGAAGGGTAGAAAAAAATGCTGCACTAAAAGTTCCCAAGAGAACAGTGAACATTCAATATTCCTAAATGGAAGGCATTCAGAAAAACCAGGACTCTTCCTAGAGCTGGCCACCCCACAAAACTGATAGTGGAGAAATGCCTTGGTGAGAGAGCAGACCAGAAACCCAATGGCCACTCTGTCTTAGCTCCAAAAAGTTCTGTGTGCAGATAGGAGAAGTTTTCAGAAGGTCAGCCATCACTGTAGCACTCTAACAATCTGGACTTTATGGCATAGTGGCCAGAAAGAAGCCTCTCCTTAGTTAAAAAAACCAGGTGAGGGTCAAAAGCACAGAACAGGTACAGATCTTTCCCTTGTACCCAGTGGCGTACCGTCAATATAGGCAGACTACACACTGGCTATGGGGCCCGTGAGGTTAGGGGGCTCGGCCAGGCTGCAGGGCTCTGCCCCCTTCTTCTGCCCCCTTCTTTCCAACCTGAATGCACGCTGCATACCAGTAACAGTAGAGAGCAGTGGCGTGCAAGGGGGGGGGGGGGTCCGCGCCGGGTGTTGGCTCTCAGATGGAAGCACTCATTGCTGGGGTTCTGGGAGCTGGGTCCTGTCATTCACCGCTCAGCTCCCAGCACTCCTCCCCTCCTTCATGCCAGCCGCGCACAGAATAGTGAAGCAGGAAGACTTCTCCCTGCTCCACCATTCAGCCTGCAGGCACAGATCGTGCTGCCAGCCTGTGTGGGCGGAGCCCACAGCCCAGAAATGTGCATAACCTCCGCCCACACAGTGCTGCAGAGCGATCTGTGCCTGCAGGGGAGAGAGGACTGTGAGTTTCAGGAATGGGACAAAGTGAGAAGTTACTGTGTTTGTTTTTTTATTATTTCTTTTACACAGAGGGGGCACAATGGGCATTTCTACTCTTGAGGGGGCACAATGGGCATTGTAAATGTGAAGGGGGCACAATGGACATTTCTACTCTGGAGGGGGCAAAATGGGCATTTCTACTGTAGAGGGGGCACAATGGGCATTGCTAATGTGAAGGGGACACAATGGGCATTTCTACACTGGAGGGGGCACAATGGGAATTTCTACTCTGGAGAGGGCACAATGGGCATTTCTACTCTAGAGGGGGCACAATGAGCATTGCTAATGTGAAGGGGGCACAATGGGCATTGCTACTCTGTGGGCACAATAAGCATTGCTAATGTGAAGGGGGCACAATCGGCATTTCTACTATGGAGGGGTCACAATGGGCATTTCTACTCTGGAGGGGGCACAGAGGGCATTGCTAATATGAAGCGGGCACAATGGGCATTACTACTCTAAAGGGGTATATTACTTCTATGAATGGGAGACAGAGAGCATTATTACTAGAAAGGGGGCACAATGGGCATTACTAGCACAGAGGGCATTACTACTAGGGATGAGCAGCAGGGGCAATATTCGAATTCGTGATATTTCCCGAATATTTGGGCGAATATTCACCATATATTCCAAAATTCGTGAATTCGTAATCTCCAGTTATTATTTTCTGATTGTGAAAATTCGCATAAAAATATTCGCATAAAATTTGCATAAAAATTTGCATAAACTGGTATTTAAAAAAAAAACGAATATTCGCGATTGCGAATATATTTCACGATATTCTGAATATTCGCGAATTCTCGAAGTGCCAATATTCACGATTAAAATTCGCAATTTGAAAATTCGTGATCAACACTAATTACTACTATTAAGGGGGCACAATGGGGATTTCTACTATGAAGGGGGCACAGAGGGCATTATTACTGTGAAGGAGGCACAATGGGCATTATTACTGTGAAGGGGTACAATGGGCATTATTACTATTAAGGGGCATTATCACTGTGAAGGAGGCACAATGGGGATTACTACTATGAAGGGGGAACAATGGGGATTATTACTGTGAAGAGGAAAAAATGCTGCACTAAAAGTTCCCAAGAGAACAGTGAACATTCAATATTCCTAAATGGAAGGCATTCAGAAAAACCAGGACTCTTCCTAGAGCTGGCCACCCCACAAAACTAGTAGTGGAGGAATGCCTTGGTGAGAGAGCAGACCAGAAACCCAATGGCCACTCTGTCTTAGCTCCAAAAAGTTCTGTGTGCAGATAGGAGAAGTTTTCAGAAGGTCAGCCATCACTGTAGCACTCTAACAATCTGGACTTTATGGCATAGTGGCCAGAAAGAAGCCTCTCCTTAGTTAAAAAAAAAAAAAAAACACATGAAAGCCCACCTGGAGTTTCGAAAACAAGCACCTAAAAGATTCTCAGAGTGTAAAAAAAAAAATGTTTTGGTCTGATTAAACCAAGATTGAACTTTTTAGCCTCAATTCTAAACATCATGTCTTGAGAAAACCAGGCACTGCTCACAACCCCTATCCCCCCGGCCCAAATACCTGTCTACAATGAAGCATAGTTGTGGCAGAGTCATGCTGTGGGTGTGTTTTCCAGCAGCTGTGGGACATGGAGACTGGATAGGATTGACTTTCAGAATGTTTTGTATAAAGTTATGCTTTGAGCCAAGGGAACAACATTTACCAAATAGTAAAACTGGCTATGAAAAGACGAGTATTTTGATATACAGAAAGCTTTAGCTGGAGTGCTGGAGGTTGCTGATCTCTGACGGGTGATGATTTATGTCTGCCACATTACCCCTAGAATAATATAACACCTGCATACACACATACAGTACACATACCAGTACATATTTGCATTACAGAAGGTAATGAATATAAAAACACCTACTTCATAAATAGTGTAGGAAAAAATCACTTGGATTTATGGGCTGATTTAAAAATAGAGATGATGGGCTAAAACTACAGTATCATAAAGGCTGTGCTGGAACTGAGAAGGAGTTTGTTGGGAACTGTTAAATACAGTGTACATTAACAAATTAAGCTACAATTCTAACTGTTTTATGCTGTTTAATGATGTATATTTTCCTGCCACTTATCAATTTGTAGCACTCTATAAGATATATATCTTATCTTGCAAGATGTGATGATTATTTTTGTTTTTGTTTTTTGATCTTGCAGCATATATTTGGAAGTGTGACTGTCTCTTTATTGGTTGTACGATTGCTGATCCATCCTGCCACAGGTTGTTTTTAATTAGTGTGATATATAGTTGAGTCTCTTCCTACTTATTGGAGGTCTTCTGGCATAGAGCGAGGTAACATGTGTGGCCTGCTGACATAGAGGTAACAACTGACACGGTATATATGTGTGTTTTGCTCTCCTTGAATTTAGATGCCCATGATTAAATTATTGGTTAACTCCTAGGGTCCGCTAAACTTGTCCACTCCCTTTTTCCTCTCTTCATTCGCACTTACCCAAATAAAGATACAAAACTAGTGTCGGATTAAATTGGCCACAGCAGACATTTTTATTAACAAATAAATACATAACATAAATAACAATAATTTAATCCAGACGACGGAGGTCCTGGAAGACCCAAGTTACTCAACCCACAAACAACATGGCAAATCCACCTTGCCTCCAGCCGTAGAACACCAGCTTGGAGCCACCAACTAATGGACGCCTCACCAAACCAACCAAGTGCCCAACCATGAGAGTCCAGCCCCACCATTGAGGCCCTTCTTATTCTCAATTACCAACCCATTCCGCCAGCTTCGAGGACCTCCCACTGCCTCGACTGCCACGACATAATAACATCCACATAAACTGATAAACCACCACCCAGTCGTATTCTCATAGCTGCTTCCTCGGCTTAACATGACCCCAGAAAAATTGGAAGGGAAGGTGGGAGCTTGTTAAAGATTATATCAAAATTGCGCCTGTCCCTCTCACTGCCTCGTATATAAAAGCACAGCCCCTCCCCTAATGACACACCCCACCACCCCCTGTATTATTAACCCTTAGTGTACCGGGCCCTCGCACCAAAATTAATCATGTCGGCCTCCCCTTAGTCTAACGCCACCAGTACAGCCTTTCTTACAGCATAGTAATAGGTAAAACGTAGAGTAGTTTCCCACTGAGGTCACCTAGCTGTGGTGGATAGGCACAGATATTTTTAATCAAAATATATTTGCTAAGCACCCCATGTTCATTTGTATAGTCTTGCATAGTCTATATATATATATATATATATATATATATATATATATATATATATTTAATCGAGAGAGAGAGATAGAGAGATAGGTCAGCTCCTTTATATTTATAGAGTGCTGTTATCAAACTGCAAAGTTATACTGAACTTTGCGAGTTTGAGTACCAGAACCTGGACTTTTTCACTGAAGTTCGGGTTCGGTGTTCGAGTGATTTTATTATTTTCCATTATAACATGGTTATAACGGTCCTTTTATCCCTCTATCTTGATTCAGCAGGACCTGCAATGATGTCACCGCGCTCACCATGTGGTGAGCGCGGTGACGTCATTGCAGGTCCTTTTGCAGGTCCTGAAGAAAAAAGAGGATACCGACTGCGCAATCAAGTGGATGAGGTGAGTTTTTTTTTATTATTTTTAACCCCTCAATGGCCATTTTATTTAGCGCATTCTGTCGTAAGAATGCTATTATTTTCCGTTCTAACAATGTTATAATAACAGAAAATAATAAAGTGAAGTTCGGGTCCTTATTGACTTTAATGATGTTCGACCCCGAACCTGAACTTTGACCTGAAGCTCGGCCGAACCCGGCGAACCCGAACTTCACTGCGTTCGCTCATCCCTAGTTATAAGCATTAGGCCTCTTTCACACGACCGTATGGCTTTCTCAGTGTTTTGCGGGCCGTTTTTATCGGATTTGTTTTTCCGTTTTTTGTGTCCACTTTTACATAGAAAAAATTGGGCTGGGCTTAAAATTTTCAATAGATGAATCCACAAAAAATGGAACGGATACGGAAGACATACGGATGAATTTCCGTAAGCGTTCCGTTTTTTTGCGGACCCATTGACTTAAATGGAGAGACAGAGACATAAAAACGGAAATACGGAATGCACATGGAAACACTTCAGTTTTTTTTGTGGAACCATTGAAATGAATGATTCTGTATACGGAACGAAAATAAACGGACTGTACACTCACAAAAACACGTTTGTGTGAAAGAGGCCTAATTCTGTTTTTCCTTTTAATTATGACCATATGCATCTTGTGGGACAGAGATCAGCAACCTCCAGCACTCCAGCTGTTTTGAAACTACAACTCCCAGAATCCTCCTTTCACTTCTATGAGAGTTACAAAAACAGCCAAGTACGTTTTCATGCTGGGAGTTGTAGTTTCACAGCAGCTGGAGTGCCGAAGGTTGCTGACCCCTGTTGTGGGATATGCTGATTAATTCTGTTTCGGCTCATCGTTTTGAATTGATAATTAACTTTTTCAGGTTTATATTATTTGCATCAGTATACTGTCATGGGTATCTGCAGGAGCAAATACATTCATGGTACGTTATCATATTAAAGGTAATGTATTATGGTAAAACCATAAAATTAAGCTATATGCATTTCATGTGCTATCATGTTGTACCGTACCTCTCTAAGAAACAATTCTAAGGGAAAGACTACCTATGTAATATAGCAATGCAATGAGGTTTGGCATGATTTTCTACATGAATCCATGAAAAAAATAAAATAAAATAAAAACCTCAGTGTTTCCATACGACATTGCAGGCAGACGAAGGTACATGCAGTATGCACCTATAGATTGCTATTGGCAACTGGTATGGATCTTTAACACACAAATCCATAAGGTTTTGTTCCAATTAGTAATGTATCTTTAGGCCGCATTTATACAGTCAATGTTCAGTCAGTGATTTCCATCAGTGATTTTGAGCCAAAACCAGGTGATGGTCAAAAGCACAGAACAGGTACAGATCTTTCCCTTGTACCCAGTGGCGTACCGTCAATATAGGCAGACTACACACAGGCTATGGGGTCCGTGAGGTTAGGGGGCTCGGCCAGGCTGCAGGGCTCTGCCCCCTTCTTCTGCCCCCTTCTTTCCAACCTGAATGCACGCTGCATACCAGTAACAGTAGAGAGCAGTGGCGTGCAAGGGGGGGGGGGGTCCGCGCCGGGTGTTGGCTCTCAGATGGAAGCACTCATTGCTGGGGTTCTGGGAGCTGGGTCCTGTCATTCACCGCTCAGCTCCCAGCACTCCTCCCCTCCTTCATGCCAGCCGCGCACAGAATAGTGAAGCAGGAAGACTTCTCCCTGCTCCACCATTCAGCCTGCAGGCACAGATCGTGCTGCCAGCCTGTGTGGGCGGAGCCCACAGCCCAGAAATGTGCATAACCTCCGCCCACACAGTGCTGCAGAGCGATCTGTGCCTGCAGGGAGAGAGGACTGTGAGTTTCAGGAATGGGACAAAGTGAGAAGTTACTGTGTTTGTTTTTTTATTATTTCTTTTACACAGAGGGGGCACAATGGGCATTTCTACTCTTGAGGGGGCACAATGGGCATTGTAAATGTGAAGGGGGCACAATGGACATTTCTACTCTGGAGGGGGCAAAATGGGCATTTCTACTGTAGAGGGGGCACAATGGGCATTGCTAATGTGAAGGGGACACAATGGGCATTTCTACACTGGAGGGGGCACAATGGGAATTTCTACTCTGGAGAGGGCACAATGGGCATTTCTACTCTAGAGGGGGCACAATGAGCATTGCTAATGTGAAGGGGGCACAATGGGCATTGCTACTCTGTGGGCACAATAGGCATTGCTAATGTGAAGGGGGCACAATCGGCATTTCTACTATGGAGGGGTCACAATGGGCATTTCTACTCTGGAGGGGGCACAGAGGGCATTGCTAATATGAAGCGGGCACAATGGGCATTACTACTCTAAAGGGGTATATTACTTCTATGAATGGGAGACAGAGAGCATTATTACTAGAAAGGGGGCACAATGGGCATTACTAGCACAGAGGGCATTACTACTAGGGATGAGCAGCAGGGGCAATATTCGAATTCGTGATATTTCCCGAATATTTGGGCGAATATTCACCATATATTCCAAAATTCGTGAATTCGTAATCTCCAGTTATTATTTTCTGATTGTGAAAATTTGCATAAAAATATTCGCATAAAATTTGCATAAACATTTGCATAAACTGGTATTTTAAAATAAAACGAATATTCGCGATTGCGAATATATTTCACGATATTCTGAATATTCGCGAATTCTCGAAGTGCCAATATTCACGATTAAAATTCGCAATTTGAAAATTCGTGATCAACACTAATTACTACTATTAAGGGGGCACAATGGGGATTTCTACTATGAAGGGGGCACAGAGGGCATTATTACTGTGAGGGAGGCACAATGGGCATTATTACTGTGAAGGGGTACAATGGGCATTACTACTATTAAGGGGCATTATCACTGTGAAGGAGGCACAATGGGGATTACTACTATGAAGGGGGAACAATGGGGATTATTACTGTGAAGAGGGCACACAAAGGGCATTACAACTGTAAAGGGGCACAGATAGGGAATTACTACTGTGAAAGGGGCACAGAGAGGGCATAACTACTGTGGGGGGAGGGCATAACTACTGTGAAGGGGGCATAATGAAAGGATAAGTACTTTAAGGGGGCACAATGTGGGCATAACTACTGTTAGGGGCACACATCTGTACAAAACTACCGTGAAGGTTGTACAATGAGGGCAATATTACTGTGAGGGGGGTACAATTTTTTTTAAAGTATTGGGGGGGGGGGGGGTTGTCAGAGAATAGACCAGCCCCGGCTGCCCCCTGTCTGTCAGAACAAGTCAAGTACAGCTGCCCAATAATCAGGGAGATGCTGTGCTGCCTGCGCTGCTTATTGGCCAGCTGACACCTAACCTCTGCTCTGTGCTCTGCCGGTGTGAGGTGTTACAGTGCAGCGCCTTTGAAATGAGAGCAATGTGAGAGCCCTCAGCCCATCCATCTTCCGTGCAGCCCGTGGCTGAGGTCCTAAATCCTAGGCACCTGCAGCAGACGCTGGAGAGCATGGATAGATTCAACTAGCAGACGAAAGTGCAGCAATCATCTGTGTGAGTAACTGCCCTGCAATGTTGACGGAGGAATATGGGGAGGTCTGTGTGGCTTGCACTAGTAGTAATAGCTTACTATAAGTGCAAGACACTGCCATAGACATACAACTCTTCCCTCATAGACCCAGCACCCCCATAGATATACAACCCACCCCACCCCACCCATGTATGCTTCAAGTTCTGAGGGACGATCCATTCCCTGCCTCTCATTACCCTATTAGAAATACCCTATTTTAAAAATGGGATGGAAATTATTAATATATATTTTTTCCCTTCCTGCTCTGCTATGTACATGTACAGCACTGTGATGGCGAATGCTCAAAAATTGAGCCTGCGCCATCAGCTGTTGGTATAACACACTGCTTCAACTGTCAGGACTGGAGCTAATTTCAATTACACAATTTTAACACGTACGATGCTCTGTTTGAAAACTGCAAACATAATATATAATACACATAATATTTAAAAAAAAAATGTTTAAAAAAAGCAAAAATATCCACTAAATAAATTTTTCTCAATTAGGACTCATGCACACGAATGTATTTTGTTTCCATGTCCATTCCTTTTTTTTTTTTGCGGATAGAATGCTGACCCATTCATTTCAATGGGCCTGCAAAAAATGCGGACTGCACACCGTGTGCTCTCTGCATCCATATGTCTGCTGTCTGTTCCATAGTCCCGCACTGTTTTGTGAACAAGAATAGGCATTGTTGCAATGGTTCCCCCTAAAAAACACAAATGTTACACGGGTGTCATGTGTATTTTTTGCGGATTCGCATTTTGCGTACTGCAAAATACATATGGTTGTGTGCATGAGCCTTTATTCCAATTTTCTTCATCAATATCACTGCAACACCACGCACCCTCACTAATTAGCTTTAATAATTGTACTTTCTATTGGGGGGGGTGGTCGGGCAATTCTGAGTTTTGCTATGGGGCTCCATGATTTCTATGTACGCCCCTGCTTATACCTGATGTCTGTGGAGGCTCCAGTCACAATCATTGATGAAAATCACTGACCAAACACTGACTGTGTAAAAGCAGGTGGAGCAACAGATCAGTGTGTTTGATACTGACTGGGTGTTGGTTATTTTGATGGTCACTATTTATCCCTTAAAAACTATGGAATCTGCAATGCAGGTGTGAACAGATCCTAATAAAGTGGTGTGCATGAGGCTAACACATTCAATAACTTCTTATTTTATGTTTTACAGTTTTTTTTTTATTGAATGCACAGACAACCAATTCTTGAATACTGAAGAGACCTACAAAAGTCCGAATTGGTCAATGAAAAAATTCAGTAACTGTAGAGGTATCTTGCAGTAGGTGGTTGTGTGGGAGGACAAAAAAGTGTACCTCATGCTAATTAGTGGAATTCTATTATATGTCAAATTATGGAAATTTACTTTCCCTTTTTTTTATGTCTACAGTGACTTTCCAGAAACAACATGAGCAGATGGAAAGATTTGGAAGATTGAAATACAGAGAACACATATTGTAGACCAGGGGTAGGCAAACTCTGGCACTCCAGCTGTTGCGAGACTACAACTCCCAGCATGCATATTTGCTCTGCTCTTCTAAGAACTCTTATAGAAATGAATGGAGAATGCTGGGAATTGTAGTTTCACAACAGCTGGAGTGCCGAAGGTTGCTTATCCGTGCTGTAGACTAATATGATTTTTTTCTTATGTAACAAACAAGTTATATTTGAGCAATAATAACAGTCATTAAATAAAGATTTATCTAAGGATCTGTGTGGTTTTTAAGCTTCTTTATTAGTGTTGAAAGCGAATATTCGCAAAGTGAATTTTAATCTCGAATATCGTGATTTCGAGATTTCGCAAATATGTCGAATACATGACTTCATATTCACAATTGCGAATATTCGCTCTTAAGATGGATAGTGATAGGGAAACTGTATTGAAAATAAAAGATTCAGACATAATTCCCCCGACCTTAATTGCTTTCTATAACAATTTCCACTATTCCTGTCAGAATAAAGAATTAATAGGTAAAAACTGTCCTGCGAATGTTCGTCACTTGAATATTCGCATTAATCTATTCACGGTTTGTATTCGCTTTCCTACCAAGCGTTAACAGGTTGTGTCAGACTCCAGTACGCTACATGTATTGCAAAAATTCGTATATGTCTTTTTCGCACCTTTCCATTTACACAAATGACTCCCGCCATTTCAAGCTTTCAATACATGTAAAGCTGTTTAAACGTAATTAATAATGAATAGATTCTATGCGCACGCGAATATAACTTGAAAAATTTATCGCAAGTCACGATATTGAATGCGAAATAATGAATATTGCGAAATTGCGAATATATGACAAAATATCACAAAATATCACAAAAAAATAGAACATGTCCTATTATTGGAAATATATATACTTATAATTGCACTGACCTTCCGAGACAACGGGCAATGTAATAAAGAGAAGGCAGCACAAAGTGTCACCTCCTCTTCAAACAGCTCGTTGGCAGGGGTGCCATAGGTCATCAATAAATACTGCCTGCACAATTCCTTTACAGTTAACATACAATATGTTGGTTGTCTTGCTTGTTTCACTGCTTTAAGTATGAAAATAGTGTGTAGAAAATAGCTGCATTTTGAAGATACCATTAATGTGATGTGGTTCATGTTTTACAAGACTAATAGCATATTATTATGCAATCGCAGTAACCTGCATATATACTTTATCATGCGGGATGTGATGATTAATTCTATTTCATGCAAACAGTCTGGAATTAGGCTGAGTTCACACTTCAGTTATTTGGACAGTTATTGTGAACCAAAACCAGATGCAAGTCAAAAACACAGAAGAGATGCAAATCTTTAAATTACACCTCTTCTCTGAGTAAGTTTCACTACTGGTTTTAACTCACAATAAGGGCCCGTTCAGACGGTCATAGTGCTTTGCATAAAATTGTGCACATGGCCTCAACCATAATAGAAAATGCCAATTTTTGTCCGCAATTGCAGACAAGAATAGGACATGTTCTAACTTTTCTGCGGAGCAGTGGAACGGAAGCACAGGTGCAGACAGCACACGGTGTGCTGTCCGCATCTTTTGCGGCCCCAATTGAAATGAATAGGTCCGCACCCTTTCCGTAAAATACGCCCGTCTGAATGAGCCCAAACTGATGGAAATAACTGAAGTGTAAACTCGGCCTTATTAGCATTCAATGGTTTTTTATAGACACGTGCAAATCTGAATTATCTATCTATCTGTCTGTCTGACTGTCTGTCTATTTGTCTACTGCAAGTTAATAATTTTCTATGTATCAAAATTAAAAACAGGTGAGACAACTGTAGCTCCTAGCACAACATCAGCATCTTCACCATCTAAGACAACTACTGAAGCTATAACAAGCACCAAGACCATATGGACTGCCAGCACACCGGGGTCACCACAACCAACTACAAGACCTGAGAGCAATACTACTGCGACTACAACACTGCATCCCACGGCAGCATCACAGTTTGTAACTACAGGTTTACAGACAACTACAGACTTGACAGGTAAGTCTATCTGATCTATGACATTGTCAGTAATTAATTTTAAAAGTGTTATCATATTTTAGAAAACACAAGTATAGATCTTTATATTATCCATGCTACAATACAGTGTATAGAGAATTCATTGATTTGTTGAGTAAGTAGTAGAATATAATAAAAAAAGCTATATCACTTTGGTATTATCATGATTATACTGAACCAGAGTATAAAGTGTACATCTTTTTTTATACTACATGGAGAATATTGCAAATATAAGAGCAAATTTACGTGACAGTAAAAGAAAAATTCTATCTGTTTTTAACGTCCACTTTTATCCATTTTAGATATGCAGCTTGCAATAAGTTCATTAGTGTATTTTTATCATTTTCTATGGCAATGTATATTATTGTTTAAAAAACAACATAAAACTTCAATAATGCTGCAATACCTGCTGCACTAAAAAAGTCACTTTGTATAATGGAAATAGGGATACCGCTCTCTGGAGCTTTATTATAGTAAGTGCTGTGAGAGGGGCAGGACTATGCGATATGCTGTCCGCCATACTATACACAGGTAAATAACAATATAACTATCTTTTATACAGAGGGTTTACCTGTATATATGTGTTTATTCCTGCTTGGCGCGGATGTCACGTCTGGCTGAGGTCAGAAATCGCTGATATCACAGACGTCAGGGTCCAGGATGTAAGCTTGCATATAGTCTGCATCTTTAGCATGCTGCCTCGCGCCCCAGCCGGCGGCGCGATGCTGCAACAAGTAGGAGTTTAGCAGTTTTTGCGCTCACTAGGAGCAGTGAGTGATGTGACTCCTGTAGTTACTGGTGACTACAGGTGCCAAAATTATCTCCAACGCGTTTCGAACAGACGCTGTTCTTCCTCAGGGAGTGTTACATGGCTACTTGCACTGTCTCTATTTATGCGCTCGATGCCATGATTCTGATAATTAACTCCTTATGTGCCTCTATTATGCGGAACTACCAATACAGCTTTTATTCGAAGGCAAACAGCTCTATTTCGGCATTGAGACCATTCGGTATTAACGAATAGGGGAAACAGCAACAGACGAGAGGTTTGGGCAAAACATATATAACTTCAGTAATCATGTACTCACAGGAGGATAGGAAACAATCCTAAAAAAGGGACTGAAGTTTGCCCCAACAGCATATCTTAATAAATTCCAGGCTTTTATAGGGGTCAGAAGGTTTATGAGAAGGCTAGCATTGAAAAAATATTTTAGAAAAAAAAAGTTCCAAAAAAAAGGTAACATCTAAATTACTTTCTAACTTAGAACAAAAACCAGAGGAGGAACATATAGATGGTTTTAAACATACAGATTTAAAGCCAAAATCAAAATATAACCCACTACAAGAATATTCCTCTGCCCTGAATAGCTTTATGAATCAAGTAACCAGAGATATAAGAAAAAATCTGTCAGCCAAAAAATCCCCAATATATCAAAAAAACATCACGAAGGAGGAGAAGAAAGCTATTATCACCATGCAAAATAACCATGAAATCATTATTCGCCCCGCCGATAAAGGCGGAGGTATAGTCATAATGAATATCAAAGACTATCATAAAGAAGCTAAAAATATACTGAGTGATAATCAGACATATAAAAAATTAAAGAACGACCCCACAGAAACTTTTAAGCAATAACTGAGGAGTTTAGTCCAAAAAGGCAGAACCCTGGGTATTCTCAATAAAAAAGAGGCTGCCTTCATTAATAATGAACACTCAAAAATCGCAGTGTTCTACCATCATCCCAAGATTCACAAAGATACCCAAAGACCACCAGGGAGACCAATAGTGTCAGGTATAGCTTGTCTAACGAGTTCACTATCCAGATATATTGATCAACAACTGCAACCATATGTACAGGCACTCCCGACATATTTAAAGGATACTAAACATACATTGCAGATTTTGAACAATATACAATGGAAAGAAAATTTCATTATTGGTACACTGGATGTCAAATCACTGTATACCGTGATAGAGAACAACAAAGGGGTTAATGCAGTTAAACACTTTTTGAAAATAAGAGGGGACATGCCCGAAGCTCAAATTGACTATTTGGGAGAGTGTACTATGTTTATTTTAACCCAAAACAATTTTTTATACGATGAAAAATTTTACCTTCAGACATGGGGGACAGCTATGGGGACGAGTTTCGCACCGGTGTTCGCAAATCTGTATGTCGGATGGTGGGAACATCAGCATATCCACCTCGATGGAGGGCACTGGGTGGGTCTTGTCCTCTGGCAGCGTTTTATTGATGATATAATTTTTATATGGGATGGGGGGGAAATACAACTGCAGGAATTTTTAGAGGATATTAATAAAAATTTATTTTATTTAGAGTTCGTGTCCACTTACAGGGAAAAAAAAATCAATTTTCTAGATCTAACTATTTACATGGATGGGAAAAAAATACTTACAAAAACATACAATAAACCCTACTGATGCAAAACTTCATTGTAATGGAGAATTGACATCTACCAAGGTTGCTAGAAAATATTCCAAGAAGTCAATTCTTGAAACTCAAATGAAACTGTACAGAAATAAAAGAATACGAAAGGGAGACGGAGCTCCTGCAGAAAAAAATTTGTACATAAGGGATATGATAAAACAAAATGAATACAACAAAAAATAGAAATAAACCAATTAAATAGACAGACTTTATTAGCGAAGGGGAAAACAAAAGAGAAGAAACATTGGGATATCCTCAAAGAGGATAAGGTTGTCGGTGAATTGATCCCAAAAGAACCAAAATTTGTATTTTGCAAGGCAAAGAATGTAGGTAATATGATTGCATCTACTAGCAGATGTATAGGAATAAACTTAAACAAGAGAAACCCTATTAAGAAGGAAAAACTAGCAGGGGCCTTCTATCCATGTAGAACACATACAGGCTGCAAAAAATCCCATAACAAAAAAATTTAAATGCAGATAACAAATACTGATGAATCATATAGGCAAGCTATAAAACACTTTATAACATGTAACAATAGAGGGGTAATATACACAATAATGTGCCCCTGTAAAAAGGTTTATGTTGGCCGTACTAAGAGACCCCTTAAAAAGAGAATAGGGGAACATATATATAACATAGAAGGGAATTATGAGGGACATCCATTGTCCCGTCATTATAAAGTCAAACATGGAGGAAGCTTTGCTGTCTCAAACTTCTGCGGAGTAGAAATAATTAAGAGAAACAAAAGGGGTGGTGATTTTATCAAAGAAATGTCCAGAGCAGAGGCGAAATGAATATTTAATATGGACTCATTAATACCGAATGGCCTCAATGCCGAAATAGAGCTGTTTTCCTTTGAATAAAAGCTGCATTGGTAGTTCTGCATAATAGAGGGACATAGGGAGTTAATTATCAGAATCAAGGCAGTGAGCGCATAACTATAGACATTGCAAGTAGCAATGTAACCCTCTCTGAGGAAGAACAGCGTCTGTTCGAAACGAGTTGAAGGTAATTTTGGCACCTGTAGTCACCAGTAACTACAGAAGTGACGTCACTCGCTGCTCCTAGTGGGCGCAAAAACTGCTAAACTCCTACTTGTTGCAGCATCGCGCAAGGCAGCATGCTAAAGAAGCAGACTATATGCAAGCTTACATCCTGGACCCTGGCGTCTGTGATATCAGCGATTTCTGACCTCAGCCAGACGTGACATCTGCGCCAAGCAGGAATCAACCAACACATATATACAGATAATCTGTATAAAAGCTAGTTATATTGTTATCTACCTGTGTAATTTAATGTAATAAAGCTCTAGAGTCCGGCATCCCTATTTCCATTATACAAAATATAAAACTTGCAAGTTTATTACTGTATATTTTATCATTTTCTATGAATCAAAACCAAAACAGGTGAGACCATTGTGGCTTCTAGCACAACATCAGCGTCTTCATCATCTAAGGCAACTACTGAAGCTATAACAAGCACAAAGACCATATGGCCTGCCAGCACACCGGGGTCACCACAACCAACTACAAGACCTGAAAGCAACATTACTGTGACTACAACACTGCTTCCCCCGACAGCTTCACAGTTTGTAACTACAAGTTCAAATGCAAATACAGGATTGCTAGGTAAGTCTATATGATGTATGGAACTTTCAATAATTTAATGATATTTAAGCTAATTCCCTACGGTGTACTATTATGTTGCCTCAAGCACCCCGTTATGTGAAGCAACGTAATAGTATGGCGTTGTGATGGCTTGTGCTAACTAGCTGTATCCATGCCCTCACTTGCTGGTGCTAACAATACAACTGGTTCCCTGCTCTTACTGCCAGGATAACATGCCTCAGCCATTAACAAACTGCAGCAAATGAGCGGTTAGACAGAGGTCAGACACACTGCCTTCCAATTGGCACCCCATGAATACTATCACAGAGTGCCGAGTGGTTGTCATTAATGCCAGGGGCCCCTAAGCCTGCCATGTTAACGTCTTTAATACTCTATTATTCCCAGCCTCTAAACTAAACATAATTGCTATGGCTGTGTTCCTAAATGTCTAAGGGTACTTTTACACTTGCGGCAGGACGGATCCAGCAGGCTATTCTGTTGACTATAATGGGGCGGGGGGCAGAGTTACGGAGCAGCACGGCAGTGCACGGCCGGAAATCGCCGGACTAAAAGTCCTGCATGTCCGACTTTTCAGTCCGGCGATCTTTGCCATGCACTGCCGTGCTGCGCTGTAGCTCTGCCCCCCGACCCATTATAGTCAATGGAGACGGAGCGGCAACACGGCAGTGCACGGGCACTTGCGGCAGGACGGATCCGGCAGGCTGAATAGCCTGCCAGATCCGCCCTGCCACAAGTGTAAAAGTACTCTAAACTATTAAAACCTCATGCTGATTATCATACATAGTAAACAGAGTAAAAAAAAAAAAAAAAACAGAATTGTCCTTTTTTTGGTCACCTTGCCTCACAAAAAATGTAAATGTTGGACGTATCCGAAAATGGTGTCAATAAAAACAACAGCTTGCCTTGCAAACAGCATGTCACTTTTAGATTGCAATGAATGCCATAAAAACAAAACTGTTACATGTCTTGTACCATGCTGGACTCTTTCTTGCATCCCTCCTTGATTTACAGCTTTTGCTTTCTTTGCACTTTGGGTTTCCATGACAACCTGACACCCAGCAATATTGCCACAATGGCAGATTATTTAGACTCTGACAATAGGGGCATGTCTGGTTATTTAGGTAGTGGATACTCCCTGTTATTTGTTTGTTACTGATGCTACTCTGTTACTTTGGACTTGCCATTGTTACTACTCTGTTACTACTTCTGCCTCACAGGGATTTTTTGCCTTCCTCTGGATCAACTTGTAGGAAACAGGCCGAACTGGATGGACAAATGTCTTTTTTCGGTCTTATATACTATGTTACTATGTTACTATGTTACACTGGACTTGATACTACAGTGCTGCTCCTATTGTGTTACAACTGTACTTAATCTGTGCCTGTCCACAGTTCAGTAATGTACAATACTACTACAGCTCTGCTACTCCAAATGGTTTTTAAACCTGCTTAATTGCTGCATATCCACAGCACTACTACAGCTTGTTTACTCCATCTGAGTTTCTACTCTGCTTCATTGCTGCACATTTACAGCTCAGCATTGTACAGCACTTCTACAGTTGTAAAAGTTCGTTTCAATCCTGCACATTGTTGCACAGGTACAGATCCAGATCTGGAGGTTCTATAGATCAACTACCTCTCAAAATCTGCTACATCCTTGCATCTGCTACTTCCCTGCTTCTATCCTGCTGGACTAGCACAACCTAACTGTACAGAACCAGACTGGAACTGAGGCTTATTGTATCCATGTTACCAATTCAGAAATACACTACTCACAAAAAGTCAGGGATATTTGTGTTTTGAGTAAAAATTATGAAAATGTAAAAATTAGGACATTTAAGTAGAAGCATACAATGGTGATTTCCTCATCTCAAACAATTTATTAAAACAAAAGCCAACAACAGTGGTGGGTATACCCCCACTAAATATTAGCGTCTCAATAACTCATGTGGCCTTGAGCATCAATTACAGCTTGACAGTGACATCTCATGCTGTTCACACGTTGTCTTATTGTCTGCGGAATGGCATCCCACTCTTCTTAAAGGGCGGCCCTCAGGTCATCGAGGTTCTGGGGTAAAGAGTTATTAGCCTCTACACAGCAACTCAGCTGATCCCATAGGTTTTCAATGGGATTCAGGTCTGGAGAAAGTGAAAGCCACTCCATTTGAGGTATCCCAGTCTCCAGCAGCCATTCCCTAATGATGCGACCTCGATGAGCTGGTGCATTGTCGTCCATGAAGATGAAATTAGGTCTATGTTTTTCATGCAGAGGCACAATGACTGGATTAATGAAGTTATTCAAGTAGTATGGGCTTTTCACTGTATCATTCACAAAGTGTAGGCCACACTGTAAAACCACCATTACTAAGGGCTCGTCTGGTGACAACAGTGGCTAATGCATAGCTCTGTCCTTGATGTCTCAAACATCGTTGGCGGCCATCATTTCTGCTCAGCGTGAATTGACTTTTATCAGTGAAGAGCACTGAGGCCCACTGGTCCCTCGTCCAGCGTAGATGCTTCCTGGCCCATGTAAGACGATGACGCCTGTGTCTGGCGGTGTGGTCAGGTACTGTTGCAGGTCGTCTAGCAGGGAGACAATGCCCATGTGAATGGTCTGACATTACACTTGCGTGCCTCTCACCTCCCTTAAATGTGCCTGGAGTTGTGTGGCATTCATCATCTGGTTCCGCAGGGCATTATTCACAATGAAGCGGTCATCAGTGTGGTCTGTGGCCAAAGGACGTCCACTTTTATGCCTTACTGTGACTCTTCTAGTCTCTCTGTATCTCTGTTGCAACCTGTTGATGACACTCTGTGACACTCTAAACTCAGTGGCCTCTTACGTCTGAGAACATCATGCTTGAAGCCTTGCAATGACGAGGTACTGTTGATCAATTGTTAGGTGTCATTTTGGTCTCACGATGTCAAAATTAGTGTTGAGCGCGCATGCACTACTGAACACCAGTTTGGCTCAAGCATTGCTATGCTTGGAACATGGCGGTATTCGGCCGATTACCACATGTGCTCGAGCGCAATGCTCGAGTCTCCTCCCAGCACATTTCTTGGCTGCTACGCAGCCCTCACTGAAATGCCGTAGCCATGTTGGTTACTGGCATTGCAGTGATTGGCTGGACGTAACGCGGCATCGGGTGCTATATAGCACCCGATTGCGTGAGTTCGGCTCAGTCTTTTAGTCAGGGAGAGCTGTGCATAGGAAGGGACAGACAGTGTAGGGAGTGATATTGGACAATTTTTATTAGAAATACCTTTTAAGGACTATTTTGTGTGACAGCAGAAATATATATTTGTAGCGCAACCTGCGCTAAATTGCTACAACTTTACAGACCCAAAAGTCCTTTTAAGGACTATTGGGTGTGGCAGCAGTATCTATTTTAAGTGCATCCTGCACTAAATCGCGTGCAATAGTTAGGATGCTGCAGACAGCGACATTAGTTGCGCAACATCTCCAGTTTAAAATGTGCACATCCAAAAGATATCTGTGACATCAAGTGTACTTTTTCCATAGATGGTGTCTGCTGCAACAGGAGCGCAACATCTAAAGTGTAAAGTGTGCGCATCCCAAAAATATCTGTGACATACAGTGTACTTTTTCAGTAGTCAGTGTCCGCTGCGGACAGTGATATTAGCTGTGCAGCATCTCCAGTGTAAAGTGTGCGCATCCAAAACATATTGGTGACATCCAGTGTATTTTTTCCGTAGACGGTGTCTGTCGCGGACAGTGACATTAGTTGCGCCACATCTCCTGTGTAAAGTGTGTGCATCAAAAAAATATCTGTGACATCCAGTGTACTTTTTCCGTAGACAGTGTCCGCTGCGGACAGTGACATTAGTTGCGCAACATCTCAAGTGTTAAGCGTGCGCATGCAAAAAATATCTGTGACATCTAGTGTACTTTTTCCGTAGACGGTGTCCACTGCGGACAGTCACATTAGTTGCACCACGTCTCCAGCGTAAAGCGTGCGCACGCATCCAAAAAATATCTGTGACATCCAGTGTAATTTTTCAATAGACTGTGTCCACTGCGGACAGTGACATTAGTTGCGCCACATCTCTAGTGTAAAGCGTGCGCATCCCATAGACAGTGTCTGCTGCAGACAGTGATATTACCAGCACAAGATCTGCAGTGTAACGTGTGCGCTGAACAAAATTTATCTGTGACATACAGTGTACTTTTTCAATAGGCGGTGTCCGCTTCTGACAGTGACATTACCAGTGCCACATCTGCAGTGTAACGTGTGCGCATAAAATGTTATCTACAACATACAGTGTACTTTTTCCGTAGACGATGCAGACAGTGACATTACCGGTGGTACCTCTATTGTATAACGTTTCCTCATCCCAAATACCTGTGACATTCCCTGTAATTTTTTCTTAGCCGCTGGTGACAGCATTGACATTATCTGCAGGATATCTCCTGTCTGACGTTTCCACATCCCAAATATCTATAAAAAAAAAAAATTAAACATATACATACAAATCTTACGCTACTTTACGTGTGACATACTTTCAAGCATATATAACATTTAACATGAAGAATTCGAGCAGTAAGGGACGGGGAAGTGGCCGTTTGCACATTGAAACTGTGCCTGCTGCCAGAGCCCAAGAAAAACATTCATCAACGATACCTAGCTTCATGTCCCAGTTTGCAGGGCGGCACAGGACACCACTCTTGAAGTCAGACCAGTGCGACCAGGTGGTCGGTTGGATTGCAACAGATAATGCTTCCAGTCAGTTAAGCACCACCATATCTTCCACCAAGTCCAGTCTCAGTAGTCAAGGCCTTGCATATAATGTTTTACAGGGTCAGCTCACCTGCAGGGCCTTGCATATAATTTTTTACAGGGTCAGTCCACCTGCAGGCCATCGCCTATAATGTTTTACAGGGTCAGCTCACTTGCAGGCCCTCACCTACAACCTTTTACAGGGTCAGTTCACCTGCAAGCCCTCGAATATAATGTTTCACAGGATCAGCTCACCTGCAGGCCTTTGCATATAATGTTTTACAGGGTCAGCTCACCTGCAGGCCCTCACCTACAATCTTTTACAGGGTCAGCTAACCAGCAGGCCCTCACCTACAATCTTTTACATTGTCTGATCACCTGCAGGCCCTCACATATAATGTTTTACAGGGTCAGCTCACTTGTAGGCCCTCACCAACAATCTTTTAGAGGGTCAGCTCAGCAGCAGACCCACACCCTTAATGTTTTAGATGGTCAGATCAGCAGGCCCTTACTCCAAATGTTTTTGAGGGTCACCAGCAGGCCACCAATCCTAATTTTTCAAGGGTGTATATGATGCCCTCCTTTATGTGTAACAAAGGGTGTATTGGATTGCCGTTTCCTTGTAATTTTTGGCAGCCCTTTCACTTAGTGCATAGGCTCTATAAGTGTAGGAGTCCCACTACATAAACAATTGTACCAGAATGTGAATGAGGCCCTCCTTTATGTGCTATACAGGTTGTATCAGAGTGCCTCTTGCTTGTTATTTTTGGCAGCACTTGCACTTTATATACAAATAAATATACAGAAAAGAATGTTTCCCAACATTTTTTCCTCTAAAATCGATTTTATCTTTGGTTTTGTGCATATTATTGTCAATCTGTAAAAGTGGCGTACTACCCGGACAACATCGTTCCCAGCAGCGACCTGGGAGTCCATGATGCATCCAGACATCCTCCCCATGCTGTTCCCGAACTATTTCAGTGGTGTTTACATCAATTTCTGACCTTTTCCTATAAACCAGGCACCCCTCTTCAGAGCAGGTGATGTCTGGTTTAATGCTCAGGTTCTCCAATCGACTTCCATTATACTCGGGTGCTCTGTAGAGCACCCAAGCATCCCGATGTGTTCAACCCGAGCACCCGAGCACTTGGGTGCTCGATCAACACTAGTCAAAATGTGAACATCATGATGAGGAGGATTGTTTAAATACAAATTCTAATTGAACCAGGAAATGTATTGGGTAATTCCTGGATCAAACACCTGTTATGAATTTTACCGTTATGCTCCTTCTTAGAGAACAGCAAGTTATGCAAAAAGTACTAAAACACTGAATGTGCATTCAAAAGTTTAGAGAAGGTCACATTAAGTTCACCTATAAAGGTTAGAGCACATTTAAGATCCTGAAATTTCACCCACAAGCCAAATATCCCTAACTTTTTGTGAGTAGTATATAATTAGGCGATGGGTCTGAAAGGCACGGTAGCCTCTATACCATTGACACTAGATGCGGAATTGTTGGCAGGACTGGTGACTTAACTTGCTGTTAGTCAATGAGAGGTAGTTCTGCAGTATATGCCACAGCCAAATGCTATGGATACACTCCTTGGGGAGCATCACCCCATATGCCTTCTCCTGCTTGATTTGATGTACAATGGCATTTCAGGGCTTTATTAATTATTGTACTATACATTTTAAACTTTGTTCTCAACAAGGTGTTCTCTTAATTTTCATTCCTCACGTCCTTCCACAAGACGCTTGAAGAGCCTGGTTATGTTTGTTCAGCAGTGGATGCCATTCTTTGATTGAGACAAGGGTCCAATCTATTATTCAGTTCTGCATTCCAGCTTCTGAGCTTGCTTGCAATGAGAAGGCATTGCCGGTAATACTATGTGGTGCTGTCCCAAATAAAAGATGAGTTAGCTGGAAGAGATCTGCCTAAATCTTTTAACAAATTGGTCTGACTTGCAACAAGGGGGAATATGTGATTCATAGATAGATCTAAAGTAAAGGATCAAGATCTCTGGGCACCACGGTCCAGCAACCCATCCAAGTCTCTACCCAGGGAAAATATTATGGAACCATTGAAAATCAGGTGTTGTATCTTGCCTTCCACTGTACTAGCTTGGCATCTGACTGAAGGCTTGCACTTTGGAGAGGGAGGTCTCTCTTGTATGGACTGCGAATGAAGAAAAATCCGGGTCCGGAAGATGAGTTTAAAACTCAATACTTCAATACTTTATTGGTGCCTGTACAGACATGGAAAACACTCTAGTAATATCGCTTACTTCGACAGAGTATATAAAAAAAAACACAAGTATAAATCCATGTATTATCCATGCTACAATATAGTGTATAGCAGGCATGCCCAACCTGCGGCCCTCCAGATGTTGCAAAACTACAACTCCCAGCATGCCTGGACAGCCTACAGCTATCAGCCTACAGCAGGGCATGATGGGAGTTGTAGTTTTACAACAGCTGGAGGGCCGCAGGTTGGGCATCCCTGGTGTATAGGATATTCAATGATTTATTATGCAAGTAGTTTTACTAATTTTACTGAACCAGAGTATAAAGTGAAAATCTTTTTTGTACTACATAGAAAATATTGCAAATATAAAGGCACATTTATATGACAAAAATATTCTGTCCATCTTTTTTTAACGTTCACTTTCATCCATTTTAGATATGAAGCTTGCAATTAACTCATTAGTGTATTTTTTAAAATCTTTTTCTTTAAATCAAAACCAAAGCAGGTGAGACAACTGTGGCTCCTAGCACAACATCAGCTTCTTCATCATCTAAGACAACTGCTGAAGCTATAACAAGCACAAAGACCATATGGACTGACAGCACACCGGGGTCACCACAACCAACTACAAGACCTCAGAGCAACTTTACTGTGACTACAACACTGCATCCCACGGCAGCTTCACAGTTTGTAACTACAGGTTTACAGACAACTACAGACTTGACAGGTAAGTCTACCTGATCTATTACATTGTCAGTTATTAATTTTAAAAGTGTTATCATATTTTAAAAAACACAAGTATAAATCGTTAAATTATCAATGCTACAATACAGTGTATAGAGAATTCATTGATTTATTGTGCCAGTGGTAGAATGTAATAATACCAAAGTGATATAGCTTGTTTTATCCTAATTATACTGAGCCAGAGAATGAAGTGAACTTCTTTTTAAACTATATCTAGAATATTGCAAATATAAGGGCATATTTACACAACAGTAAAATAAAAATTATGTCTATCTGTTTTTAACATCGGCTTTCATCCATTTCAGATATGTAACTTACAATAAACTCATTAGTTTAATCAGACATTCTACACCAGACAGTTCTCACTTCATTTTCATTTTTGGATCCACAGCAATGCATATTTTTGTTTAAACAAATATAAAACTTGGAATTTTACTAGTGTATATTTTATTATTTTCTATAAATCGAAACCAAAATAGGTGAGACAACTGTGGCTCCTAGCACAACATCAGCATCTTCATCATCTAAGACAACTACTGAAGCTATAACAAGCACCAAGATCATATGGACTGCCAGCACACCGGGGTCACCACAACAAACTACAAGACCTGAGAGCAATACTACTGCGACTACAACACTGCATCCCACGGCAACTTCACAGTTTGCAACTACAGGTTTACAGACAACTACAGACTTGACAGGTAAGTCTACCTGATCTATGACATTGTCAGTAATTAATTTTAAAAGTGTTATCATATTTTAGAAAACACAAGTATAGATCTTTATATTATCCATGCTACAATACAGTGTATAGATAATTCCTTGATGTGGGCTAAGTTAATAAATATATTTATTAAAGTGTGATTAAATATACGATAACACAAACAAATCATTTACAGAATAATAAAAATAAATAAACATCTCTAAACTAAATATGGGGTAGGGGTCCAGTCGATCATGCTATAACATATCGCTGTCTACCAAGTTATAAAATATGACCAACCCCCCTTAGGGTGTACAAGAGATAGGGCAAATAAATATTTACATCCTACCTAGGATGAAGTTCCTGGCATGGGCGAAGCTATAGGGGGTGCAGCGGTAGCAGTTGCTACTGGGCCCAGGAGCCTGAGGGGGCCCAAAGAACCTTGTGCCACATAAGAAGACACACAAAGCACTGAGGGAATGGGGCCCAAGATGAACTTTTGCACCAGGGCCCATGAGCCGTTAGCTACACCCCTGTTCCTGGTGAAATCCCAATTCATTGTTAGTGCAGACTACAGTTATTCCCATCAGCCCCTCCTCCATTGTGTATCACACAAGTCTCTGAGATCACTCAGGAATGTGTTCTTATTAGCACAATGGGGGATGTATACTACATTTACAAAACACATTATTACTAGTGATGAGCGGCATAGGCAATATTTGAATTCGAGATATTTCGCGAATATTCGTTAGAATATTCGTCATATATTCGCAAATATTCGTATTCGATATTATTCTATTGATTGCAAAAAATCGGCAATGTAATATTCACGTAATGCGAATATTCTAAAACCCGAATATATAGCACTATGGAATACAGTGCTATATATTCTTTTTTTAGAATATTCGTCATTTTTTCCAATCTGAAGTCATGATTACTCCCTGCGTAAGTTACTTTTGAGCCAATGTCTGTTCACATTAAATTGGAAAAAATTACGAATATTCTAAAAAACGATATATTCTATAGTGCTATATATTCGGGTTTTAGAATATTCGCATTACGCGAATATTACATTGCTGATTTTCGCATAAAAAATGTAGTTTCTCTTATGCGAAAAATCGGCAATGTAATATTCGTGTAATGCAAATATTGTGAAACACGAATACATATCACTATATTCTAAATATTCGCTAATTTTTTCTAAGTGCCGATATTCGCGATAACAATTCGAAATTCGAATATTCGTGCTCAACACTACTCATTACACAGAATGGTAATAATAAAAGCGAACAGAATTGAAGCAACAGAGCCTATCAGTACTTAAAAATACACTTACAATACATTCAATCCCAGGTCCATCCACTTTAATTCATTTTTACCAGCCAACATCAGCACTGATTCTAAATATATAGCCTGCTCATTTGACAGAAAACTACTTTGAAACCATTGGATCTCTGAAAAAAAAAAATCAAAAAGCTGTGTTTTGGACTAACAAGAAGTGTCTCACTGAGGTCTTCTTCACTTCTGATGTTCTTGAATATCCAAGTCTCTGGTGCAAAGTCAAATGTCCATTTTAGTTTGTTCTGTGCACCTACATAGCCCTTTTTTGTGTTGTTTCAAAGTTCAGTCTATTACTCCTTATTTATTTGAAGGATTTTGAAGGTGTAATGACAGTGCAGGTCTCAGAGATTCTTATCAGTGGGTGTTAGACAGTCCATTACTTTGTCTGTGGGAGGAGCTTTGATACTAGGACCTCCTCCCCTCACTGGTCTGCAGATTGTTGCATCAGCCCTGCTAGTTGGTCAGGAAGTCTTAGGCAGATTAATACCTTTGAGGTTCACCCCTGAACAGTCATGGTATGAGTGGCAAGGCCTATTTCAGCATGGCAGACCAGTGGTTGAAGTCTTTTCTTGTTGGGTGACAGTAAGGTCACTGAAAACTGTGTTTTACCACACCTGTGTCATTGACTTTGGCAACCCCTTAACATTACTGAGGTTACCAGTCCAAGCTCTGTTAAATAACTGATACAAACTGCAATTAGGGAAGATGTACTTGAACAGTTCCACACAGTTTAAAAGAGTATTCAGTGATTTATTGTGCAAGTAGTAGAATATAATAAAAAACTATTATCATAATTTTACTGAACCAGAGTATAAATTTAAAATCTTTTTTATACTACATAGAGAATATTGCAAATATAAAGGCATATTCATGTGACATTAAAAAAATATTCTGCCTATCTTTTTTTAACGTCTATTTTCATCCATTTTAAATATGCAGCTTGCAATTAACTCATTGGTTTGGTCAGACATTCTACACCAGACAAACTTCACTTAATTTTCCTTTTTGGATCCATAGCAATGCGTAATATTTAAAAAAAAAATAGAAACTTTTCGAATCCACTACAATGCGTATTTATTTATTTTTTTTAAATTGAAACTTCATTTGTGTGTTTTTTTAAATCTTCTTCTATGAATCAAAACCAAAACAGGTGAGACAACTGTAGCTCCTAGCACAACATCAGCGTCTTCATCATCTAAGACAACTACTGAAGCTATAACAAGCACCAAGACCATATGGACTGCCAGCAAACTGGAGTCACCAGAACCAACTACAAAACCTGAAAGCAACACTACTGCGACTACAACACTGTATCCCAAGGCAGCTTCACAGTTTGCAACTACAGGTTTACAGACAACTACAGACTTGACAGGTAAGTCTACCTGATCTATGACATTGTCAGTAATTAATTTTAAAAGTGTTATCATATTTTAGAAAACACAAATATAAATCATTAAATTATCAATGATACAATACAGTGTATAGAGAATTCATTGATTTATTGTGCCAGTGGTAGAATGTAATAAAAAAAGGTATATAACTTGGTATTATCATAATTATACTGAACAAGAGAATGAAGTGAACTTCTTTTTATACTATATCTAGAATATTGCAAATATAAGGGCATATTTACACAACAGTAAAATAAAAATTATGTCTATCTGTTTTTAATGTCCGCTTTCATCCATCTTAGATATGTAACTTAATATAACTCATTAGTTTAATCTGGCCCATGAGCCGTTAGCTACACCCCTGTTCCTGGTGAAATCCCAATTCATTGTTAGTGCAGACTACAGTTATTCCCATCAGCCCCTCCTCCATTGTGTATCACACAAGTCTCTGAGATCACTCAGGAATGTGTTCTTATTAGCACAATGGGGGATGTATACTACATTTACAAAACACATTATTACTAGTGATGAGCGGCATAGGCAATATTTGAATTCGAGATATTTCGCGAATATTCGTTAGAATATTCGTCATATATTCGCAAATATTCGTATTCGATAATATTCTATTGATTGCAAAAAATTGGCAATGTAATATTCGCGTAATGCGAATATTCTAAAACCCGAATATATAGCACTATGGAATACAGTGCTATATATTCTTTTTTTTAGAATATTCGTCATTTTTTCCAATCTGAAGTCATGATTACTCCCTGCGTAAGTTACTTTTGAGCCAATGTCTGTTCACATTAAATTGGAAAAATGACGAATATTCTAAAAACGATATATTCTATAGTGCTATATATTCGGGTTTTAGAATATTCGCATTACGCGAATATTACATTGCCGATTTTCGCATAAAAAATGTAGTTTCTCTTATGCGAAAAATCGGCAATGTAATATTCGTGTAATGCAAATATTGTGAAACACGAATACATATCACTATATTCTAAATATTCGCTAATTTTTCTAAGTGCCGATATTCGCGATAACAATTCGAAATTCGAATATTCGTGCTCAACACTACTCATTACACAGAATGGTAATAATAAAAGCGAACAGAATTGAAGCAACAGAGCCTATCAGTACTTAAAAATACACTTACAATACATTCAATCCAAGGTCCATCCACTTTAACTCATTTTTACCAGCCAACATCAGCACTGATTCTAAATATATAGCCTGCTCATTTGACAGAAAACTACTTTGAAACCATTGGATCTCTGAAAAAAAATCAAAAGCTGTGTTTTGGACTAACAAGAAGTGTCTCACTGAGGTCTTCTTCACTTCTGATGTTCTTGAATATCCAAGTCTCTGGTGCAAAGTCAAATGTCCATTTTAGTTTGTTCTGTGCACCTACATAGCCCTTTTTGTGTTGTTTCAAAGTTCAGTCTATTACTCCTTAGTTATTTGAAGGATTTTGAAGGTGTAATGACAGTGCAGGTCTCAGAGATTCTTATCAGTGGGTGTTAGACAGTCCATTACTTTGTCTGTGGGAGGAGCTTTGATACTAGGACCTCCTCCCCTCACTGGTCTGCAGATTGTTGCATCAGCCCTGCTAGTTGGTCAGGAAGTCTTAGGCAGATTAATACCTTTGAGGGTTCACCCCTGAACAGTCATGGTATGAGTGGCAAGGCCTATTTCAGCATGGCAGACCAGTGGTTGAAGTCTTTTCTTGTTGGGTGACAGTGAGGTCACTGAAAACTGTGTTTTACCACACCTGTGTCATTGACTTTGGCAACCCCTTAACATTACTGAGGTTACCAGTCCAAGCTCTGTTAAATAACTGATACAAACTGCAATTAGGGAAGATGTACTTGAACAGTTCCACACAGTTTAAAAGAGTATTCAGTGATTTATTGTGCAAGTAGTAGAATATAATAAAAACTATTATCATAATTTTACTGAACCAGAGTATAAATTTAAAATCTTTTTATACTACATAGAGAATATTGCAAATATAAAGGCATATTCATGTGACATTAAAAAATATTCTGCCTATCTTTTTTAACGTCTATTTTCATCCATTTTAAATATGCAGCTTGCAATTAACTCATTGGTTTGGTCAGACATTCTACACCAGACAAACTTCACTTAATTTTCCTTTTTGGATCCATAGCAATGCGTAATATTTAAATAAAAATAGAAACTTTTCGAATCCACTACAATGCGTATTTATTTATTTTTTTAAATTGAAACTTCATTTGTGTGTTTTTTTAAATCTTCTTCTATGAATCAAAACCAAAACAGGTGAGACAACTGTAGCTCCTAGCACAACATCAGCGTCTTCATCATCTAAGACAACTACTGAAGCTATAACAAGCACCAAGACCATATGGACTGCCAGCAAACTGGAGTCACCAGAACCAACTACAAAACCTGAAAGCAACACTACTGCGACTACAACACTGTATCCCAAGGCAGCTTCACAGTTTGCAACTACAGGTTTACAGACAACTACAGACTTGACAGGTAAGTCTACCTGATCTATGACATTGTCAGTAATTAATTTTAAAAGTGTTATCATATTTTAGAAAACACAAATATAAATCATTAAATTATCAATGATACAATACAGTGTATAGAGAATTCATTGATTTATTGTGCCAGTGGTAGAATGTAATAAAAAAGGTATATAACTTGGTATTATCATAATTATACTGAACAAGAGAATGAAGTGAACTTCTTTTTATACTATATCTAGAATATTGCAAATATAAGGGCATATTTACACAACAGTAAAATAAAAATTATGTCTATCTGTTTTTAATGTCCGCTTTCATCCATCTTAGATATGTAACTTAATATAACTCATTAGTTTAATCTGGCCCATGAGCCGTTAGCTACACCCCTGTTCCTGGTGAAATCCCAATTCATTGTTAGTGCAGACTACAGTTATTCCCATCAGCCCCTCCTCCATTGTGTATCACACAAGTCTCTGAGATCACTCAGGAATGTGTTCTTATTAGCACAATGGGGGATGTATACTACATTTACAAAACACATTATTACTAGTGATGAGCGGCATAGGCAATATTTGAATTCGAGATATTTCGCGAATATTCGTTAGAATATTCGTCATATATTCGCAAATATTCGTATTCGATAATATTCTATTGATTGCAAAAAATTGGCAATGTAATATTCGCGTAATGCGAATATTCTAAAACCCGAATATATAGCACTATGGAATACAGTGCTATATATTCTTTTTTTTAGAATATTCATCATTTTTTCCAATCTGAAGTCATGATTACTCCCTGCGTAAGTTGCTTTTGAGCCATTTGGAAAAAATGACGAATATTCTAAAAAACGATATATTCTATAGTGCTATATATTCGGGTTTTAGAATATTCGCATTACGCGAATATTACATTGCCGATTTTCGCATAAAAAATGTAGTTTCTCTTATGCGAAAAATCGGCAATGTAATATTCGTGTAATGCAAATATTGTGAAACACGAATACATATCACTATATTCTAAATATTCGCTAATTTTTTCTAAGTGCCGATATTTGCGATAACAATTCGAAATTCGAATATTCGTGCTCAACACTACTCATTACACAGAATGGTAATAATAAAAGCGAACAGAATTGAAGCAACAGAGCCTATCAGTACTTAAAAATACACTTACAATACATTCAATCCAAGGTCCATCCACTTTAACTCATTTTTACCAGCCAACATCAGCACTGATTCTAAATATATAGCCTGCTCATTTGACAGAAAACTACTTTGGAACCATTGGATCTCTGAAAAAAAAAATCAAAAAGCTGTGTTTTGGACTAACAAGAAGTGTCTCACTGAGGTCTTCTTCACTTCTGATGTTCTTGAATATCCAAGTCTCTGGTGCAAAGTCAAATGTCGATTTTAGTTTGTTCTGTGCACCTACATAGCCCTTTTTGTGTTGTTTCAAAGTTCAGTCTATTACTCCTTAGTTATTTGAAGGATTTTGAAGGTGTAATGACAGTGCAGGTCTCAGAGATTCTTATCAGTGGGTGTTAGACAGTCCATTACTTTGTCTGTGGGAGGAGCTTTGATACTAGGACCTCCTCCCCTCACTGGTCTGCAGATTGTTGCATCAGCCCTGCTAGTTGGTCAGGAAGTCTTAGGCAGATTAATACCTTTGAGGGTTACCCCTGAACAGTCATGGTATGAGTGGCAAGGCCTATTTCAGCATGGCAGACCAGTGGTGGAAGTCTTTTCTTGTTGGGTGACAGTGAGGTCACTGAAAACTGTGTTTTACCACACCTGTGTCATTGACTTTGGCAACCCCTTAACATTACTGAGGTTACCAGTCCAAGCTCTGTTAAATAACTGATACAAACTGCAATTAGGGAAGATGTACTTGAACAGTTCCACACAGTTTAAAAGAGTATTCAGTGATTTATTGTGCAAGTAGTAGAATATAATAAAAAACTATTATCATAATTTTACTGAACCAGAGTATAAATTTAAAATCTTTTTTATACTACATAGAGAATATTGCAAATATAAAGGCATATTCATGTGACATTAAAAAAATATTCTGCCTATCTTTTTTTAACGTCTTTTTTTATCCATTTTAAATATGCAGCTTGCAATTAACTCATTGGTTTGGTCAGACATTCTACACCAGACAAACTTCACTTAATTTTCCTTTTTGGATCCATAGCAATGCGTAATATTTAAAAAAAAATAGAAACTTTTCGAATCCACTACAATGCGTATTTATTTTATTTTTTAAATTGAAACTTAATTTGTGTGTTTTTTTAAATCTTCTTCTATGAATCAAAACCAAAACAGGTGAGACAACTGTAGCTCCCAGCACAACATCAGCGTCTTCATCATCTAAGACAACTACTGAAGCTATAACAAGCACCAAGACCATATGGACTGCCAGCACACTGGAGTCACCAGAACCAACTACAAGACCTGAAAGCAACACTACTGCGACTACAACACTGTATCCCAAGGCAGCTTCACAGTTTGTAACTACAGGTTTACAGACAACTACTGACTTGACAGGTAAGTCTACCTGATCTATGACATTGTCAGTAATTCATTTTAAAAGTGTTATCATATTTCAAAAAACACAAATATAAATCATTAAATTATCAATGATACAATACAGTGTATAGAGAATTCATTGATTTATTGTGCCAGTGGTAGAATGTAATAAAAAAAGGTATATAACTTTGGTATTATCATAATTATACTGAACAAGAGAATGAAGTGAACTTCTTTTTATACTATATCTAGAATATTGCAAATATAAGGGCATATTTACACAACAGTAAAATAAAAATTATGTCTATCTGTTTTTAATGTCCGCTTTCATCCATCTTAGATATGTAACTTAATATAAACTCATTAGTTTAATCTGACACTCTACACCAGACAGACCTCACTTTATTTTACTTTTTGGATCCACAGCAATGCAAAACATTTTTTTAAAAAAAGATAAAACTTGCAACTTTATTAGTTCATATTTTATTATTTTCTATAAATCGAAACCAAAATAGGTGAGACAACTGTGGCTCCTAGCACAACATCAGCATCTTCATCATCTAAGACAACTACTGAAGCTATAACAAGCACCAAGATCATATGGACTGCCAGCACACCGGGGTCACCACAACCAACTACAAGACCTGAGAGCAATACTACTGCGACTACAACACTGCATACCACGGCAACTTCACAGTTTGCAACTACAGGTTTACAGACAACTACAGACTTGACAGGTAAGTCTACCTGATTTATGACATTGTCAGTAATTAATTTTAAAAGTGTTATCATATTTTAGAAAACACAAGTATAGATCTTTATATTATCCATGCTACAATACAGTGTATAGATAATTCCTTGATGTGGGCTAAGTTAATAAATATATTTATTAAAGTGTGATTAAATATACGATAACACAAACAAATCATTTACAGAATAATAAAAATAAATAAACATCTCTAACCTAAATATGGGGTAGGGGTCCAGTCGATCATGCTATAACATATCGCTGTCTACCAAGTTATAAAACATGACCAACCCCCCTTAGGGTGTACAACAGATAGGGCAAATAAATATTTACATCCTACCTAGGATGAAGTTCCTGGTGAAATCCCAATTCACTGTTAGTGCAGACTACAGTTATTCCCATCAGCCCCTCCTCCATTGTGTATCACACAAGTCTCTGAGATCACTCAGGAATGTGTTCTTATTAGCACAATGGGGGATGGGTATTATATGTACAAAACACATCATTACACATAATGGTAATAATAAAAGGGAACAGAATTAAAGCAACATAGCCAATCAGTAGTTAAAATATACTCTTACGATACATTCCATCCCTAGTTCTTCCACTTTAACCCCTTAAGGACACGGCCCTATTTCACCTTAAGGACCAGGCCATTTTTTCAAAATCTGACCAGTGTCACTTTATGTGGTGATAACTTTAAAACACTTTTACTTATCCAAGCCATTCTGAGATTGTTTTTTCGTCACATATTGTATTTAATGACAGTGGCAAAATAAAGTCGAAAAATTTCATTTTTATTTATAAAAAAATACCAAATTTACCAAAAATTTAGAAAAATTTGCAATTTTCCAAGTTTCAATTTCTCTACTTCTAGAATATATAGTAATACTGCCAAAAAAAGTTATTGATTTACATTCCCCATATGTCTACTTCATGTATCGATCATTTTGGGAATGCCGTTTCATTTTTTGGGGACATTACAAGGCTTAGAAGTTTAGAAGCAAATCTTGACATTTTTCAGAAATTTTCAAAAACCCACTTTTTAGAGACCAGTTCAGGTCTGAAGTCACTTTGCGAGGCTTACATAATAGAAACCACCCAAAAATGACCCCATTCTAGAAACTACACCCCTGAAGGTAGTCAAAACTGATTTTACAAACGTCATTAACCCTTTAGGTTTTCCACAAGAGTTAATGGCAAATAAAGATAACATTTCTGAATTTCTATTTTTTGGAAAATTTTCCATTTTAATCCATTTTTTCCAGTAACAAAGCAAGGGTTAACAGCCAAACAAAACTCAATATTTATTGCCCGATTCTGTAGTTTGCAGAAACACCCCATATGTGGTCCTAAAATACTGTATGGCCAAACGGCAGGGCGCAGAAGGAAAGGAACGCCATATGGGTTTTGGAAGGCGGATTTTGCTGGACTGGATTTTTGACACCATGTCCCATTTGAAGCCCCCCGATGCACCCCTAGAATAGAAACTCCATAAAAGTGACTCTATCTAAGAAACTACACCCCTCAAGGTATTCAAAACCAGTTTTACAAACTTTGTTAACCCTTTAGGTGTTCCACAAGAGTTATTGGCAAATGGAGATGAAATTTCAGAATTTCAATTTTTTGTTACCTTGCCTCAAAAAAAGTGTAATATAGAGCAACCAAAAATCATATTTACCCTAAAACAGTACCAACAAAACTGACACCTTATCCCGTAGTTTCCAAAATGGGGTCACTTTTTTGGAGTTTCTACTGTAGGGGTGCATCGGGGGGGCTTCAAATGGGATATAGTCTCAAAAAAACCAGTCCAGCAAAATCCGCCTTCCAAAAATCATATGGCGTTCCCTTCCTTCTACGCCCTGCCGTTTGGCCATACAGCAGTTTACAACCACATATGGGGTGTTTCTGCAAACTACAGAATCGGGGCAATAAATATTGAGTTTTGTTTGGCTGTTAACCCTTGCTTTCTTACTGGAAAAATGGATTAAAATGGATAATTTGCAAAAAATGGCTGTTTTGGGCCAGTTTTGTATTTTTTGTTATTTACATCGTTGAACTGACAGGTTAGATTGTGTGCTATTTCTATAGAGCAGGTTGTTACTGACGCGACAATACCAAATATGACTACTTTTTGGGGTTTTTGTTTCAGTTTTACATAATAAAGCATTTTTGAAAAAATGATTTTTAGTGTCTCCACATTCTGAAAGCCATAGTTTTTTTTTTTTTTGCGATTGTCCTATGTAGGGGCTCATTTTTTGCGGGATGAGATGGCGGTTTGAATGGTACTATCTTGGGGTGCATATGACTTTTTGATCACTTGCTATTACACTTTTTGTGATGTAAGGTGACAAAAATTACTTTTTTACAACGTTTTTATTTTTATGTTTACAGCGTTCACCTGAGGGGTTAGGTCATGTTATATTTTTATAGAGCAGGTTGTTACTGAACGCGACGATACCCAATATGTATACTTTTTTTATTTATTTTGGTTTTACACAATAATATCCTTTTTGAAACAAAAAAAACATGTTTTAGTGTCTCCATAGTCTGAGAGCCATATTTTTTTCAGTTTTTAGGCGATCTTCTCAGGTTGGGTATAATTTTTGCGGGATGAGGTGGCGGTTAGATTGGCACTTTTTGGAGGGTCATATGACTTTTTGATCGCTTGCTATTACACTTTTTGTGATGTAAGGTGACAAAAAAGTTTTTTTTTTTTTTTTTACAGTGTTTACTTGAGGGGTTAGGTCATGTGATATTTTTATAGAGCAGATTCTTACGGACGTGGAGATACCCAATATGTCTACTTTTTTAAATTTTTTTACATTTAACACTAAAAAGCATTTTTGAAACAAAAAAAATCATGTTTTAGTCTGAGAGGCATAGTTTTTTTATTTTTTGGGCGATTGTCCTATGTAGGGGCTAATTTTTTGCGGGATGAGATGGCGGTTAGATTGGTACTATTTTGGGAGGCATATGCCTTTTTGTCACTGTCACTAATGGGGTACCTCAGGAGTCAGTATTGTGCCCTATTCTCTTCAATATATTTATTAATGATCTTGTAGAAGGCCTGCACAATAAAATATCTATTTTTGCAGATGACACTAAACTGTGTAAAGTAATTAACACTCAAGAGGACAGTTTTCAGCTACAGAGGGATCAGGATAGTTTGAAGGCTTAGACAGAGAAATGGCAGATGAGGTTTAACACTGACAAATGTAAAGTTATGCACATGAGAAGGAATAATGCAAGTCACCCGTACATATTATATGGTAACACTCGGTAACACTGACATGGAAAAGGATCTAGGAATTTTAATAAACAGCAAATGAATCTGCAAAAAACAGTGTCAGGCAGCTACTGGCAAGGCCAATAAGATAATGGGTTGCATCAAAAGGGGCATAGATGTCCGTGATGAGAACATAGTCCTACCACTTTACAAATCACTAGTCAGACCACACATGGGGTACTGTGTACCGTTCTGGGCTCCTGTGAACAAGGCAGACATAGCAGAGCTGGAGAGGGTTAAGAGGAGGGCAACTAAAGTAATAACTGGAATGAGGGATCTACAGTACCCGGAAAGGTTATCAAAATTAGTGTTATTCACTTTAGAAAAAAGAAGAGTGAGGGGAGATCTAATAACTATGTATAAATATATCAGGGGTCAGTACAGAGATCTATCCCATCATCTATTTATCCCCAGGACTGTGACGGTGACGAGGGGACATCCTCTGCGTCTGGAGGAAAGTAGGTTTGTACACAAACATAGAAAAGGATTCTTCACTGTAAGAGCAGTGAAACTATGGAACTCTCTGCCTGAGGAGGTGGTGATGATGAGTACAATAAAGGAATTCAAGAGTGGACTGGATGTATTTCTGGAGTGTAATAATATTACAGGCTACAGCTACTAGAGAGGGGTCGTTGATCCAAGTAGTTGTTCTGGTTGCCTGATTGGAGTCGGGAAGGAGTTTTTTTCCCCTTGAGTGGGGGAGGTTGGCTTCTGCCTCACAGGGGTTTTTTGCCTTCCTCTGGATCAACTTGTAGGAAACAGGCCGAACTGGATGGACAAATCTCTTTTTTCGGTCTTATATACTATGTTACTAATTTAGGAATGTTAGGTGATTTATGCCCTTTATAGATTAAAACCATAAATTTATTATAAAATAGATAATAAAAAAGGTACATACAATAAAGGTGCAAGTGCAGTGGTCAAACAAAAAGAGCCTATCAGTGGAAAGTATCCGACCAACCTCTTATGGGTAAAAGAGACGGCTATCTAAAAATGTCCTATCGTAAAGGCAAAAAGACTATGATCCGTGTCAATGGTAGTAATCCGTGTCAATGGCAGTAAGTCGGATGTAAAACTCCTACAAAGTCAATATCATCATTTCTGGTATAATTGTCCAATATAATAGTCCACGTGAATCATATGGAACATTAGTACTATCGGGCAGCGTCCCGTTCTTCAGGTGGATAAAGCGGCGTCCCGCTAAGAATAATATTAAAGAATCGCGATTCTAAATGTTAATATCCACTGGGTGGATCTTACCGGTGATGTACAATGTAACACTCGATATAGTGTTCCGATCCCGCCAATGTCCGGCTTGAGGAGTCGGATCCCCCGTACCTCACTCTGGCGTTGCACGTGCGGGGCTCACGTGTGGAAGGGCTCCCGATTATGCCAACGTCATCCGGTGGGTTCAGGGGTCGTTGTTACAAGTCTTCTGGTAGGTTTGAAAGGTTAAAAAGTTCTTGATGTTGGATTTAGTATCTAATGGGATATAACCAAACGCGTTTCGGGGTTTATAAAAATTTGGAGGTACCCCTTCACTCCACTATCCCGCATGTAAGAGTGCCTCTATTACAAATTCCTACTTAGTCCCTCTGTAGATCTGTGGTGAATCTACTGGTTGGGTGCACCTAATCAGGTGTTTCTTCACTCTAGTGCGACATCACCTTCAATATTCTTTATAGATTAAAACCCGACTCTGCGCCCACTACGTTATTTTCCATGGGAGTTTTGCCATGGATCCCCCTCCGGCATGCCATAGTCCAGGTGTTAGTCCCCTTGAAACAACTTTTCCATCCCTACTGTGGCCAGAAAGAGTCCCTGTGGGTTTTAAAATTCGCCTGCCTATTGAAGTCTATGGTGTTTCGCCCGGTTCGCCCGAATATTTCGCGTTCGCCGTTCGCAAATGGAAAATTTTATGTTTGCGACATCTCTATGAATAACATGGATTTAAGTGGTATATTTTGGGGTGTAGCACCTAATCGTTATCAACATCATCTTACACCCAGTCTTCACCCCTGCCCTCTTTGTCGGTCTGCACACCGCAGAAAGCCGCAGCAGTTTGCACCTGTGTTTCGTCATCATCAGAGACGTGCTGTGGTGGTCTTCCCATGTCCTCATCCTCAAACCTAAGTGGTTGGGCATCCGTGCACTCAAACTCTTCCACTTCTGAGGCAGGGCTATGATTATGGCCCTGGGAAAACCTGCCAGCAGAGTCAGCAAAAAGCATAAGAGACTGCTGCATGAGTTGGGGCTCAGATTGCTTGGCTGATTTGCAAGGGGGTTAGGTGAAAGACTTATGGGCATGGGCTGCAGGTGCCAACTCTGAGCTTTCAGCAGGGGACGGGGTGGGAGACAACGTGAAGGAACTGGAGGCACTGTCAGCCACCCAATCTACTAGCGCCTGTACTTGTTCTGGCCTCACCATCCGTAGAGCGGCATTCAGGCCTACCAAATAACGCTGCAGGTTCTGTCGCTTACTTATACCTGAGGAAGGTGTTTCACTTGTACCTGTAGTTGGCGCTGAATGGCCACGTCCTCTCCCAGCAACAGGAGCTCCACCAACACCACCACGGCCATGCCCACGTCCCTTATTTGATGTTCTCCTCATTATTTGCGTTCAACCACCAAACTAACAGATGGTTTATCTCCGGTGTCAATTTAATTGCCAATAGTCAACAATTAAGCTCACTAACAGTAAGGCAGTGCCCGTGTCATAAACAGAGTAAATTTCTTTAGGTCACACAACAGTGTAACGGAGCAATTCAATACAATTACTTCACTGTCACCAAAAATTTGATTTTTCAAACCAACAATGTAAAAGCAGAAGTCAACGGTTTAATTTGACTGTCAGAAATGCAGTGTACACCGCTAATGTGCTATCTACCACAAAACCTGTGTGTTTGCAACCAACTATGTAAATGCGGAGTTCAATAGGTTAATTAAAATGACTGAAATACAGGGTAGGCCTTAGATCTGCTATGTAGCACAAAACCCGTGTTTATTACAACAGACTCCAGATATGCAGTATGTCACTGCTAAATTTTAAAATAGGTGTTTGTGCGTTGTATGCCAAACTGTTCTGTGGAACTACAATATGGGTTTATTTCCCCCAAATGCACAAATGCTGTATGTCACTGCTAAATTTTAAAAAAGGTTTTTGTGCACTGTATGCAAAACTGCTCTGTGGAACAACAATACGGGTTTATTTCCCCCAAATACAGGCGGGGTGTAGAGGGAATGGAGCGCTGTGTGGTTTTTGGAAGGCTGATTTTTATGGACCAGTTTATTTACACCGTGTCCTATTTCAAGCACCCCTGATGCACCCCTGGAGTTGAAACTCCCTAAAAGTGACCACATTTTGGAAACTACGGGATAAGGTGGCGGTTTTGTTGGGACTATTTTTAGGGTACATATGATTTTTGGTTGCTCTATATTACATTTTTTGTGAGGTAAGGTTACCAAAAATTTTAATTCGGAAATTTCATCTCCATTTGCCATTAACTCTTGTGGAGAACCTAAAGGGTTAAGAACGTTTGTAATATCAGTTTTGAATACCTTGAGGGGTGTAGTTTCTTAGATGGGATCACTTTTAGGGAGTTTCTACTCTAGGGGTGCATCGGGGGGCTTCAAAAGGGACATGGTGTCAATAAAAAAGGCCATCAAAATCGGCCTTCCAGAAACCATGTCGGCCCTTTCCTTTTGCGCCCTGCCTTTTAGTGATACAGCAGTTTACGACCACAAAAGTGGCGTTTCTGTAAACTACAGAATCAGGGGAATAAATATTAGTTTTGTTTTGCTGTTAACCCTTGCTTTTTTACCGGAAAAGACGGATTGAAATGGAAAAGTGCCAAAAATAGCTGTTTTAGCACAGTTTAAAAAAAAATTTTGCACCTTTTTTTGTTTAGTTTTTTTTTTAAGTTTTTTTTTACAGTGTTAATCTGGGGGGCTAGGTCATGGGGTATTTTTACAGAGGAGATTATTACTGACGCGGCGTTACCTAATATATCTACTTTTTTATTTATTTTAGTTTTACTAAATATCATTTTTGGAATAAAATTTTTTTGTTTGTTGTCTCAAGTCTGAGAACCATAGTGTGGCTAAATTGGGAAAGGGGTTTATAAATGTAGTACTCCATGGAAGTTTGGTACTTCCTGAATCAACGTCAATGCAGAGGCCCAGAAGATCGGGGCACATGTCACACTGGGTGGTGGTGTCCTTCCGTATGACACACTCTGCATTTTTTTGGGGACCGTCCCTTCTTTCCAGTATGGGGGACCACACCTGAAAAGTGTTGGCCAGGGACGATCCGGGCGCCTCCAGTTACCGAGGTACTCCCCCCTGCTCATTCCCTGTCAGAAAAGATCAGGGTCTTGAGGACTACCTCATAGAACTAGAGGAATTTCCCTGTGTTGCCAGCGCACTGGAACAGTACAAAAGAGTTGTACAAGGCAACCTGCACCAAGTAGACCGCAACTTTTTTGTACCATAACCGGGTTTTGCGCATGGCGTTATATGGCTTGAGGACTTGATCAGAGAGATCAACTCCTCCCATATACCGATTGTAGTCGACGATACAATCGGGCTTGAGGACCGTTGCCGTGGTACCTCGCACAGGGACAGGGGAGATGCCGTTACCGTGAATTGTGGTCAGCATAAGGACATCCCTCTTGTCCTTATATCTGACCAGCAACAGGTTTCCACTGGTAAGGGCACGGGTCCCACCCCTGGGGATAGGTACCTGGAGGAGGTAGGCAGGGAGGTCTTGCTGATTTTTCCGCACGGTACCACAAGCGGAAGTGGATCTGGCGGCGAGGGACTGGAACAAGGGAATGCTAGTATAAAAGTTATCCACGTACAGGTGGTAACACTTATCTAGCAGTGGGTACATAAGGTCCCACACAAGTTTCCCGCTAACACCCAGAGTTGGGGGACATTCTGGGGGTTCAATACGGGAATCTCGTCCCTCGTACACATGAAACTTATAAGTTTGTACAGCTTTACGCCATACCTTGCCCGCTTAGAGGGAACATACTGGCGGAAAATGAGTCTCCCCTTGAAAGCAATGAGAGACTCATCAACCACGACCTCCCTTCCAGGTTCGTAGGCCTCCATAAATTTGGCCCCAAAGTGATCGATGACTGGCCTGATTTTGTACAGGCGGTCATAGGCAGGATCACCTCGGGGGGGACATGCTACATTTTCTGCATAATTCAGGCATTTCCGGATGGCCTCAAATCTGGGACATGTCATGGCCATACTGTAGAGTGGGTTCTGGTAGAGGACGTCCCCACTCCAGTACAGCCTGGTACTGGGTTTCTTGACTAGGCCCATGTGCAGCACGAGGCCCCAAAACGTCCTCATCTCGGCTACACTGACCGGTGTCCAGCCACCGGGCCTAGCCAAAAAAGAGCCAGGGTGTTGGGCAACGAACTGTTGGGCGTACAGATTAGTTTGCTCCACCATTAGATTTACCAGTTGGTCACTGAAAAAAAGACTAAAAACGTCCCATTCAGTGAATCCCACTGTGTAAATCTGGATTCCAGATTCACCAATAAAATCAGGAATTGTGGGCTCATTATCGCTTGATGATGAGGAGGACGCGGATGACAAAAGGTACGTGGGGTCATCGTCGTACTCACTGGGGCTCTCGGACTCGAAGGCAAGCTGGGCGTATGCTTCCTCGGCCGCTTCCGGCGGGCCATAGGGGAGTGTGTGTGTGCGTGTGCATGCATGGAAATCTTTATTAGGTGTGCGTGTGTGTGGGGGCATGGGTTTTCGCGTACTTTTCCCTAACTAAAAATAAAAGAAAGGTCCTAAAAGTGCAAAAAAAATCATTAAGAAAACTGATTTAAACGCGCTGATCAGCGGTACAAAGCTGATCAGCGGTGGGGTGGGAAATATGCTAACAGTGGCCAGACACTAAGAGTGCCAGCCAAGGTCAGCGTACGCAAAAAAAAAAAAAATGCTTGTGCCCAAAAAAGTGTGTGTGTGTGTGTGGGGGGCACACTGCAGCTAAGTCCTGTGGACCCCAGACACCTATGGGGTGCTAACTAAAATAAGAAAACTTCAACTTTCCCTAAACTGACCCTCACCAACCCTGCCTATACACCTCATAGTAGGTTGACAACTTGTGTTTTACACTAGAGAAAGCTTTTTTCTGAATATGCGTACTTGAACACACATAAGACATTCGGCCCAAACCTGTTACTGGAACTGATACTGCATTATTTCTAAAGTAAATTGTAAGCAGCAGTGTCTTCAGTGTGTTTGTAGAAAGAGAAGGACATTTATTTGTGCCTCTATGTCTTCTGAGTTCCAGAAAAAAGACTTGCAAACCGTTCTATACTTTGTGTGACTGTGTACATTCGGACAAATGTCTGGAATAAGGAAGGGTTCCAAATGAAAGATCCAGGGCCAGGCCTTATCCTCCCAGAGACAGAATGTGGGTAGTAGCAGCACCAGCTATCCTGCCAGAAGTAGTAGTAGCCTACAGTTCTCCCTGGCTTTGGAAAGACACAACATTATCATTGAGGAGAAAGAAGATGAGGCTATGGATTGGATGGCTCACTCCTTCTCTCAGTCCCAGCAGAAGGACATGGAGGTCACTACTGAGTCTGACACTGTGCCTCAGAGCCACGGGTCACAGCACTCCTTCTGCTCCTCCTTCTTGCAGCCCCCAGAAGCCTTTTAGTGCAATCCTCTCTGTCTTTACTGCCCCTTCCTAGTTGGACAACACCCCAACCACCCCCCACACACACACCTACAGATAGTCAAGACAGTCTCCCTGTTGATAACTTGTGTTAAAGCAGTGAGCGTTTAAACTGCCCCGAGGAGGAGGTTGAAGTGGAGGTGGGAGACTCCATGTATTGTAGTGTTGGTGGCGGAAATAGCAGTACCCATAGGCATGGTGGTGGCAGTAGGGGCAGTAATAGTGACAGTGGCACTCTGGCGAAGCACAAAGCGGGAGTTGGGAGTGGGACCAAGGAGCCCACCATGAGATATCACAGAGGTGAAAGGGGTGAGGAGGGTGAGTGCTATGATGATGATTGCATGTCGGACAGGTCCTGGAAGCCATATCGGGGTGCCAAAGAGGAGAAATCTGAGGAGAATGGCGGTGGGCGTGGTGGCAATTCAGAGTGGAGGCAATGTACGGCCAAAAACTACAAAAGAACTATCAGGGCCAGATTTGCCTATGTTGTGGTCAGCTCTAGAACTGGTGATGCTGACGATACTGGGGAAGCAGGCTCAAAATGCACCAGCCCTACACCAAGTTTGGCTTACGCTAACTCTGTGCAAGCAACTCCCATATAGCGTTTTTTCTCTACAAGATTGGCACACAAAACCATAACAGTGTGCAAGAGCTGCAGGATTAAAATTAGCATGTACATTCAAACAAAAACATAGGTACCAGAGCTCTATAGCAGCACATGAGGTGGCATCACTGGATCCATTCGGAAAATACAACTGGCGAGCAATCCCAGTCAGAATAAGTCTGTTCTCCTTTTCCAGGTCTTCTTTGTGACAGCCAGCACACATCCCCAGGGAATACAATGTCCTTGTCATCATCAGCTTCTTTGTTCCTGCTCCAACTCATCCTCCTTTTCATGTGCCGTGCAAGGCTGAGGGAAGAACTTCTGCCTCAACACCTGGGTTCACTCCCACCTAGACTTTGGCCTATGTCCAGTGAATACCCTGTTGCTTGATGATCCCATGGACTTCTGGGCAGGCAGACTAGAAGAAAGGCCCAAACTGGCTCTCTGTCTTGTTTTTTGCCCAGCCTCCAGTGTCCTCTTGAAGAGGGTTTTCAGCACCACAGGGGACGTAGTGACATCCAAAAGGACCAAGTTGACAAAGTGCCCCATCTTTCCACTGTTGCTGCCTGGCATCCTGCCTACCATCATGTTCCTTTTTCTCCTGTCTAATCCAAAAAGTAGCTTCTGACTCCAAATACCTCTCAGTGTTGCATCTGTTAAATGAGGACTTAATTTCATACGCATGGTCACAGGGTAGATCCCTTTCATATTTCTTTATTTATCCAATTAATCCTAAAAACTCCATAGTAATACACTATGAGTGATGCTGAGATGCACATCAATCCATCCTAGTCCCCTCCACGTGATGGTTTGGGAGAACACACCCACTAATTCATGCATAAGATGTCGAGTTCCTGGTGCGGACTTAACTGAGATACAGGTGGCAGTTTACTTATTCATTAGAGACCACTTTTTCTCCTAACAATTATTAATTATACATGCTTTCTACCTGTGTTAAGGCATCATTTTTGAACACTTGGTCCAAACAAGCCATGTTTTCTTCTGACAAGTAGCATTTGTGCATGTTGTATGGGCGGGCATTCTGACCCTGTCAAGATATATTTTATGTTTTTTTTTTTTTTTCAATTCCATAACACTGTGTGCATTTAAACACTATCTGCCCCCAATTTTTGAAAGGTTTGGAATATTAAAATATTGATGTGCAGTGCAAGCAGAGCCTCACTGTATGGAAATGGCTGTAGCACAGTGACACTGGCCTTTCCCTAGCTAAAACTTGTCTCACCATCTGTCAGTTAATTCAGTCCTATCCTAAAACTGTCCAAGTCTAACACTGTACTAACTGTATTGTGTGTCTACTAATAATTTTAACAAATAATAATTTGTTTAATAGATATGCAATTCTATTACTCTTTGCTTCTCAAATTGGGATGAATAAGCTGTGTAGTTTAACTGTTATTGGAGTGCCCCTTTTGTTTAACTCCTTAAGAACCCCTTAAGGACATGTACGTCACAGCTATACGTGACTTAAGGACCAGCGATGTACATGTACGGCAGTCTGATCGGGCGGGTGTAGGAGCTGAATAAAAAATTAAATAAAAACGGTGTCAAAAAGCCGTTTTTTGTCACCTTACATCACAAAAAGTGTAATACCAAGAGATCAAAAAGTCATACGCACCCCAAAATAGTACCAATCAAACGGTCATCTCATCTCGCAAAAAATTAGACCCTACCTAAGACAATTGTCCAAAAAATAAATAAAAAATATGGCTTTTGGAATATCGAGACACTAAAAAATAATTTTTAAAAAAATTCTTTATTATGTAAAACTGAAACAAACAACCAAAAAAGTAGTCGTAGTGTTGCATCCGTAACAACCTGCTCTATAAAAATAGCATATGATCTAACCTGTCAAATGAACATTGTAAAAAACCCTGCCTCACAAAAAGTGTAATATAGAGCAACCAAAAATCATATGTACCCTAAAATAGTACCAACAAAAATGTCACTGTATCCCGTAGTTTCCAAAATGGGGTCACTTTTTTGGGAGTTTCTACTCTAGGGGTGCATCAGGGGTCTTCAAATGTGACATGGCAACTTAAAATTATCCCAGTGAAATCTACCCTCTAAAAACCTTGTGCCAGGCTAGGGATGTATGCCAGCGGCTCTGCTCCGCTTTTCGGCGAGGAAGATATTACCGAGGACAGTCAGCAGCTACTGTCCATCCCAGACTTGGAGGAGAGGTCTGCTGCTTCCTCCTGTAGTAGTGCAAGTAGCGACATGAGAGTTGTGTGGGAGCAGGTATTGCGAGTGGTCAGGTACACTGTCATGAGACTGGTGAGGGTGACATACAGTTAACATCAGAAGTTTACATACACTATATAAAAAGACACATATGCATGTTTTTCTCAATATATGACATGAAATCAGAATAAACCTTGCCTTGATCGCACCGGCCTTCCAGCTTTGCGCATACATTTTCAATAGGATTGAGATCAAGGCTTTGTGATGGCCACTCCAAAACATTGACTTTGTTATCCTTAAACTACTTTGTAACCAGTTTAGCAGTATGCTTCGGGTCATTGTCCATTTTGAAGACCCATTTCCGCCCAAGCTTTAACTTCCTGGCTGATGTCTTGAGATGTTGCTTCAGTATTTCCACATAATCTTCTTTCCTTATGATGCCATCTATTTTGTAAAGTGTAAAGTGATGCTGCCACCCCATGTTTCACAGTTGGCGTGGTGTTCTTAGGCTTCCAAGCTTCTCCTATTTTCCTCCAAACGTAATGATCGTCATTATGGCCAAAAAGTTTCATTTTAGTTTTGTCAGACCACAGGACATGTCTCCAAAAATGTAGGTCTTTGTTAGTGTGCATTTGCAAACATTATTCTGGCTTTTTTATGTTTATTTTGGAGTAATGGCTTCCTCCTGGCAGAGTGGCCTTTCAGCCCATGTTGATACAGTACTCATTTCACTGTGGATATTGACAAAATCTTACAAGCTTCCACCGTCATCTTCACAAGGTCTTTTGCTTTTGTTCTTGGGTTGATATGCACATGTTGGAACCTAGCACGTTCATCTCTGGGACACAGAACCCGTCTCGTTCCTAAGGGGTATGCTGGCTGGACATTCCCATCTTGTTTTACTTGCGTATAATTGTTTGTACATATGAACGAAGCACCTTCGGGTATCTTGAAATTGCACCCAAGGTTGAGCCAGACTTGTGCAAGTCCACAATTCTCTTCCTGATATCTTGGCTGATTTCTTTAGACTTCCCCATTATGCAACACAAAGAAGAAGTATGTTTTAGGTGTGCATTTAAATACATCCATAGGTGTGTCTCTAATTAACTCCGATGTTGCCAAAAAGCCTAACAGAAGCTTCCAGACACATGACATCATCATATCGGCAGTCCAGACTTGTTTAAAGACATAGTAATCTTAGTGTATGTAAACTTTTGACATTGCAGAAAGTAATAAAAATGCCTTAAAACATTCTCCCTCTCATTATTCTGCCATTTGGCAATTGGTATTTGTGGAAAAAGCGTTTACTGGCCTATTTCAGTACTAAAAGAAAAATATATACCCAGTTCACTGTTGCAGTTATTTGTGGTAAAAGCGTTTACTGGACTATTTCAGTACTAAAAGAAAAATATATACCCAGTTCACTGTTGCAGTTATTTGTGGTAAAAGCGTTTACTGGCCTATTTTAGTACTAAAATAAAAATATATTCTCAGTTAAATTCTGCAGCTAAATCTGATGTAAGCGTTTAGTGGCGTATTTCAGTAGAAAAAGATAAATATATACACAGTTGACTGTTGCATTTATTGGCGGTAAAAGCGTTTACTGGCCTATGTCTGTGTAAAAAGAAAAATACAGTATATACGCAGTTTACTTTTGCAGTTATTTGCGCAAAAAGCGTTTACTGGCCTGTTATAGTGCAAAAAGAGAAATATATACGCATTTCACTTTTGCAGTTATTTGCATTAAAAGCGTTTACTGGCCTATTTCAGTACAAAAAGAGAAATACATACGCAGTTCACTCTTGCAGTTATTTGTGCTAAAAGCGTTTACTGGAATGTTTCAGTGCAAAAAGAGAAATATATATGCAGTTCCCTTTTGCAGTTATTTGCGCTAAAAGCGTTTACTGGCCTATTTCAGTGCAAAAAGATAAATATATACACAGCTCACTTTTGCAGTTATTTGCGCTAAAAGTGTTTACTGGCCTATTACAGTTCAAAAAGAGAAATATATACACAATTCCTTTTTGCAGTTATTTGCGCTAAAAGCGTTTACTGGCCTATTTCAGTACAAAAAAAGAAATATATTTGCCGCTTTTAGGGGTGTTTAAATTTCATTTTTATTTATTTAGTTCAGCTAACAGTATGTCAGACAGAGAAATGCCAGGCCATGCACAGATGAGTAACAGAGGCCAAAATGTTTCTGGCACAGGCAGAGGTCGCAGCAGAGTAAGGGGGTATGGCAGCAGGAGTCACAGCGAGAGGCCTGAACTCCCGGTGTCATCCAGCGGTCGTGTCTTGACCAGCAACCCAGCGGTTCTTGATTGGTTAACTGGGTCATCCACTTCATCCCAAGTGACATCAGACACCCCAAGCCAACAGTCGGTGGGTTCATCAGACACAACCCTTAGTTGGCATGGCCCTGGAGCAGGCCCTGTCCTCAACCTGCCTCTGTCCTTTGCTGTTCACTCAGCCACAGAAGTATTGTATGCTGTGGGCTCAGCTACTCTATACAGCGAGATCGATCTACTAGAGGACAATCAGCAACTACTGCCCAGCCAAGATCTGCAGGAGACATCCGCTGCTACGTCCGCTAGGCGGGCAAGTAGTGATGAGGATAGTGGCGTGGGTGGTGTTGTTGCGAGCGGTCAGGCTCCTGACTCAAAGACCGTTGAGGAGGACATCAGTGGAGTGCAAACAGTACTCAATGATAATGAAGCCGATTGCACTTGGGATCTGGGTGCAGAAGGGGCTTCATCATCATCAGGAGAAGAGAGTGGCAGCTTGTCCACGAGGCAGCGGCAGAGCCAGCAAGGTGGTAGCATGGCTGGGAGTCAGCAGGGTGGCAGCAGTTGGAGGTTGGGAGCCAAACGTGCCCATGAAAGACCACCTGATTTGCAGCAGCCTACCTGCCCGGGAACTAGTGGTGCAGGGGTCCATGGAGGCAGCGGTGGTAGCAGTCAGTCAGTGATGGACTCTGCACCTTTCAGAGAACTGATGGATTGTGCCGAGCCGAGGTGGAGAGTCCCAAGCAGTCATTTCTTTGCCAAAAAGGCAGTACCAGCCCTGCCTGCACAAATATGGAGAACAGAAGTTGTTCCAGTCCTTGAGCCTGTTGGTGTCTGCCAAAGTGCACGGCAGCTGTGGAGCTGTAACTATGGTGAGGGACAGTACATGTCCTTTATGGCCCACTGGGTGAATGTGGTTCCTGCAGAGCCACACCAGCAACTTTGTTAGGTCACGCTGCTTCTGTCTCCACATTGTCACACCATTGGTCCTGCGACAATGTCCGCCTCTGCCGCCTCATCCTCCACCATGTCCTCAGCCTCCACTGCAGAAACAAGTCACAGTGCCCCCCCAGCATACCAAATGTGCAGGGCACAGCGGTGTCACTCTGTTCTGCACCTAGTTTCCCTGGGAGAATGGAGTCACACAGGGGAGGAACTGCTCCGTGTCTTTCGGCAAGAAATTGAATCCTGGCTTTCTCCCCGACAACTAAAAATCGGAACCATGGTGACTGACAACGGAAAGAATATTGTGTCAGTGCTGCGTCAAGGAAGGCTGAGCCATGCGCCCTGCATGGCACAAGTGTTCAATCTGGTTGTCAAGCGATTCCTGAAGTCTTCCACCCATCTGCAAGACATCCTAAAAATGGGCAGGAAACTTTGCATGCACTTCAGCCACTCGTACACCGCAAAGCACACCCTCCTTGAGCTGCAGAGGCAGAATGGCATCCCCCAACATAGGCTGATATGCGACATTTCTACCCCTTGGAATTCCACCCTCCATATGTTGGACCGACTATACGAACAGAGAAAGGCCATCAACGATTTCTTAATGATGCAAGGAGATAGGAGTTCTCCCCTGTGTAACTTCAATGTCAGGAGCTACAGAGCAATGAGGAAGATGAGACAGAGGACCCAGACACACCGTGGCAGTATGCAGTGGAGATAGAGGCAGGAAGTCCCTCGACTCACTTGCACAAATGGCCCGCTGCATGCCCACTCGCTTGCGTAGTGACAACCGAATTATCACCATTCGGCAGAGAGATGACTTCTGGCTCTTTACATTGTTGGACCCTCGCTACCGGTCCAGAATCGGGGACTTTTTTACACCCACTGAGAGAGAGGATGAACTGAACTACTACAGAGACATCCTATGTAATCAGTTGGCTGCCGATCTGCGACATCGTCCATTCTTTCGCAGGTCTGACTGGGGGGCCCTCTGCGTTCACGTTCCACTGCCATAACTGGGGTGGGGTGGCAGGAGCAGTACCAGCTCCATCGGCAGCAGCCTGAGTCTACAGTCACTGATGAGTATATTTCTTCACCCGCATAGTGAAGAAACTACACACCAGCAGCAGCAGGTAGACCTGGAGCAGGACCTGAACCAGCAGGTGGTGGCATACTTGGACAGCATCCTGCCAACCCACATTGAAGATCTGCTGGATTACTGCCCAGCCAGTATTGTGGCATCAGAGTGGGTGCTTAGTGTGGCGGGGGCCATAGTTACCCCAAGGAGAACTTGCCTGTCCACCCAAAATGTGGAGAGCCTGACCTTTGTCAAGATGAATCAGGCGTGAATCAGCCAGGATTTCTACCCTCCAATTTCTGATGCATCTAATTAGATCATCCATGCCGCCTTACCCAAACATTGTAAAAAGAGACTGGTTTCTTGTGGCTACCTGCCTCAGCTACTACTCTGATGCTGCCACCCGCCTGATTTCAAGTGCTCCTTCTTTCACCCACCTACGTCATCGGGTAGTGGTATTGCCACCCACCGCCCCACTCTGTCACCAGGTCACTTTGTGGTCTCCTGATGCTGCTGCTGCCATCTCCACACTATGTCACCTTGCCACTCTGTGGTATCCTGATGCTGCTGTGGCCATCTTCACACTATGGCACCTTGCCACTCTGTGGGATCCTGATGCTGCTGCTGTCATATCCACACTATGTCACCTTGCTACTGTGTGGTATTCTGATGCTGCTGCTGCCTTATCCGCACTATGTCACCTTGCCACTCTGTGGTATCCTGATGCTGCTGCCATATCCACACTATGTCACCTTGCCACTGTGTGGTATCTTGATGCTGCTGCTGCCTTATCCACACTATGTCACCATGCCTCTCATTGGTATCCTGATACTGCTGCTGTCATATCCACACTATGTCACCTTGCCACTCTGTGGTATCCTGATGCTGCTGCTGTCATATCTACACTATGTCACCTTGCCACTGTGTGGTATCCTGATGCTGCTGCTGCCTTATCCACACTATATCACCTTGCCCCTTTGTGGTATCCTGATGCTGCTGCTGTTGCCAACTCCAAACTCTACCGACTCTACTGACTACTCGGTGTCCTTCTCCTGATGCTAGCACCTCCAGACTCAGTCATTGTGCCAGTCGGTGGTCTCCTCATGCTTCCACCACCTCCAGACTCTGTCATTGTGCCACTCGGTGGCCTCCTCATACTGCTGCCAACTCCAGACTTGGTCATTGTGCCACTCTGTGGCCTTCTCCTGATGCTGCCAACTCCAGACGCTAATCAAAACCAAAGAATTGTATACTGATATAGTACAACTGTTAGACCTCAGCTACTTATATAGAATTACCAATACAAGACCTGTGCTAATTTAAAACATAACTTTTACTAGTTAGCGGTTAAAACCGATGAAACCCAAAATAAAGTGCTTTAATTAACAGTGACTGTAATAATATCTCAATAGATACCTGTAGACATACAGTCCTTGTGGTAAAGGAAATGAAAAGATCTTACCCGATCCCGGGATTTCAATCAGTCTGCTACGACCGTCTGTAGAAATCCAGACAGTTTGTATGGTGCAGTTAGGCTTGTATTACTGTAGAAGTTGTTTCATTGGGACAGGGAGCTACATAGCCCTAGGTTACACCCTAGATCATATATTGGGATAGGGGCTATTACTCCCTGCCTATTAGTAATTATTAGTAATACAGAGCACCCGCCCCAATAGGTGCGACTCCGTCAGGAACATGTCCCTGTTGGGGGCCTAATTCCCGAATATGTCGCTCTCTAAAGTCAAAACATGTTTCGTCCCGATATACAGGGACTCATCAGGGGAAATGCCGTCTTAGTGAGTCAACTGGAAATAAAGGGAACACAAAACAAAAACTAAATCACAATTCGTTCTGAGTGAAGGATCATATCCAAGCATGATCCACCTTTTACTAACCGCTTATTGTCCGTAGTTTAATTGATTGAAGATGCCAGGTAAATCGGCAGGTACAATTATTTTGGGGAGGTGTATGACTCTGTGTGTCCGCGTCTTCCATTGCTAAGCAACAGGACAACGTGTAGCACAGCTACTAAGCCTGATAGCTTGGCTTGTTTAACAACAGAGCATTGTTGCTCGATCAGAGGATATTTTGACAGGATCAGGGACGGATTCAATTTTAAAATAATAGAAAACTAGGAGGACGATCATGCCACAATCGGATGTATATGCCCTGTTATCGGGTCAGATATGTACATTTATAGGCATAGCGGCGCCGGGTGTACCCCTGCATATAATAATACAGGATACACCTGTACATATAGATATAACAATATACTTGATTATTTTTTATATGTGGCCTAATCCTTTAAATAAAGCAACCATAATTCAATTGTTCATTGAGGCCATTAGGAAACACCGTTTTCAAATAATATATCCATTTTGCCTCACATTGCAAAATTCTTTTGTCCCAATTTCCTTTTCTGCCGGATTGTTTTATTAAGTCAATTCCCATAAATTCCAGAGAATCCGGTCTTCCGTCATGTTCAAACCTGACATGACGGGAGACTGATGTCTCTCTCTCATTTGTGATGTCGCCAATATGTTCTCGTATCCTGCGCCTGAATTCTCTCCTAGTCTTTCCAATGTATTCCTTTCCACATCTGCAGGTGATCTTGTAGATAACCCCCCTAGATTTACAGTTGATCATGTCTCTGATGGTATACAACTTCCCTGTTATATTACTTGTGAATGTTTTTCCACAGTGTACATATTTACAGGTCACGCAACCACCACATTTGTAGCAACCAGTGACAGGTTTGTTCAGCCATGTTCTAGGTGCTGGTGGTCCCACAAAATGGCTTTTTACCACCCTGTCCCGTATGCTGGTTCCTCTCCTATAGGTAATACTGGGATAATCCCTGATCACCATATTGATATCTGAGTCCATGCGTAGGATGTGCCAATATTTTGATATTATATTTTTCACACTCGGGGCTGCCTGATCATATGTTCTGATCAGGCGGATCTCTTTTTTATCATCCTTTTTGATTTGTCCGCTGGTTATCCCCTCAGAACTACTCTCTTTCTTAGTCTTGAGGAGGGACGCATGGTCTTTTTCGGAGGCGGATTGGAAAGCTGGCTTCAGAGTGTATAAGGGGTAGCCCCAATCTTGAAATCTGTCTCTCAAGTCGGCCGCCTGTTTTATGAAGTCAGCTTTCTGTGAACAGTTTCTTTTTAGGCAAAGGTATTGACCTCGGGGTATGCCCTTTTTAAGAGGATATGGATGACTACTTTCCCATCTTAAAAGGGAATTTGTGGATGTGGGCTTTCTATAGCCTCTTGTATTTTTGGTGATATGGATATCCAAGAAGGGTAATTTCGACTCATTGCATTCTGATGTGAACCGTAGGCCAACAGAATTGTAGTTGAGGCTCTTAGCTCACATAGTAAAAGACTCCATGTCACCCTTCCATATTACAAAGACGTCGTCTATAAATCTAGACCAAATCTTAATATATTCCCACTGTCTGGAAGGGCATCATCGCCGAATACATGAGTATCCTCCCACCAGCCCAGGAACAGATTTGCATACGATGGGGCAAAAGAACCACCCATCGCGGTGCCCCTGAGCTGGTGGAAGTATTTGCCGTTAAACAGAAAGTAATTCTTGGCCAGAGAGAATTCAAGTAGTTGCAGGACAAACCAATTGTGTAGGGAAAATTGACGACCACGTTTAGATAGAAAATACTCGACTGCCAAGAGACCGAATTTATGGGGGATCGATGAGTATAATGCCTCTACATCGATACTCCCCAGGATGGACCCATCTTCCAAGAGAATCCCCTCCAATTGTCTGATGAAATCACCTGTGTCCCGTACATGAGATGGGAGAGCTGTCACAAAAGGTGCTAAAATTTTGTCCACATATACTCCCAAGTTTTGTCCCAGGCTACCAATGCCAGACACTATGGGACGCCCTTTCATAGGGTTGGTTCCCTTGTGCATCTTAGGAAGGGAGTAGAATGTGGCAATCTGAGGGCATTGGGGAAGCAAGAAGTCATGTTCATTCTGGTCAATAAGCTTATTCATTTTATCATTGTCCAGAATGAACTTGAGTTCCCTTCTGTATTGATCAGTTGGGTCACCATCTAATACTTCATAGCATTCCTTAGATGCATCAAGTATAACAATGTTACCCCTTTTATCTGACGGTTTGATAGTTATGCTTTTATCCTGTTCTAGACCTTGCAGGGCCGTCAGTTCCTCTTTTGTACAATTGGTAGGGGTAAAATGTAGGGGCATACCTTCTAGGTCTTTAGTCACTAGATTCAGAAAAACATCAATGCAGTTTGTTTCCCCACATGGTGGATATTTTGTGCTTTTATTTTTCAGAGACGTGAAGGGGCCCTCTCCCTCTTGGGAACCAGTTGACGAGGATAAATTATGAAGCATCCTAACATTATCCAACATGTCCGTGGGGATTCCTAGTTCTAGGCTTTGTTTTTTGTCTATATTTTTGAAGTATTTAACCCATCTGAGTTTACGTGCAAATAGATTTAAATCTACTATAGTTTTAAACAGATTAAATCTAGCAGTAGGTACGAAAGATAGGCCATTTTCTAGAATATCAGTCTCAGGTTTGTTTAGAGGGCGATCTGACAGATTGATTATTTTTTGGCCGGAATTGTTGCTGCGGGTATTTGTGGTTGATTTCTTAGAGGGTATGTTGGTGTCTGGTATAAAAAAAAACAGAGTTATCTCTATTGTATTGATTACCCCTAAAGTTCCTTCTACCCCGTCCCCTTCCTCTTGTTGGATTCTTATTGGTGTTTTGTTCTCTGTCCGAGTCTGAGTGTTCTGTTTCTGTGGAAGAAAGGTCTGTGTCTTGAGCCACAGGCCTATTTCCAGGGATTAGGCAGTAAGCTTTATTTTCCCTGAAGTCTGCCGAATCTCTAATAAATTGTTTGGGTTTTCTCTCTTTCAAGTGGTATTGGAACCGTTCTAATGTGGTTTGAAGTTGTTTTTCCTTGTTGTTAAATTCCGTTTCTGAGGTAAAGGTTTGGGTAATGTTAATTTGCTCTTTTAATTTTGTATTTAGCTCTTGCAATGTAATGCGCTCCTGTTTAAGTAGAATGTGCATAAGATAAAGGGAACTGCTTGTAGCCTCCTGTTCCCACTTTGTCATTAGGGATGCATTTTTACACCTAGCTGCTGGAGTCAGAGATATTCTTAGTCCCCTTGGGACAATATTGTGCTTTAGGTAGTTTTCAAGACTCTGCACCTCCAACCAAGATATAATTTGTTCCTTATATATTTTGGTTAGTTCTTTAAATGCAGCTTTGAATGACGGTATATATCTTTTTTGGGAAAATGCCTTGTCTGAAAATACATCCTGAGCTTCTGACAACCAGCTATCTGAATTGAATCCTGTACTGAGCAAGCCTGCCATATCCGTATTATAACAATAATCAAAACCCAAAAAATTGTATACTGATATAGTACAACTGTTAGGACTCAGCTACTTATATAGAATTACCAATACAAGACCTGTGCTAATTTAAAACATAACTTTTACTAGTTAACGGTTAAAACCAATAAAACACGCAATATACTCTCTAATTAACAGTGACTGTAATAATATCTCAATAGATACCTGTAGACAGACAGTCCTTATGGTAAAGGAAATGGAAAGATCTTACCCGGTCCCGGAATGTCAATAAGTCTGCTACGACCGTCTGTAGAAATCCAGACAGTTTGTATGGTGCAGTTAGGCTTGTATTACTGTAGAAGTTCCCCTGATAAGTCCCTGTATATCGGGACGAAACATGTTGGGACTTTAGAGAGGGACATAATTAGGGAATTAGGTCCCCAACAGGGACAGGTTCCTGACGGGGTCGCCCCTATCGGGGCGGGTGCTCTGTATTACTGATAGGCAGGGAGTAATAGCCCCTATCCCAATATATGATCTAGGGTGTAACCTAGGGCTATGTACCTCCCTGTCCCAATGAAACAACTTCAGATTGCCACATTCTACTGCCTTCCTAAGGTGCACAAGGGAACCAACCCTATGAAAGGGCATCCCATAGTGTCTAGCATTGGTAGCCTGGGACAAAACTTGGGAGTATATGTGGACAAAATTTTACCACTTTTTCTGACGGCTCTCCCATCTCATGTACAAGTGATCACATCAGACAATTGGAGGGGATTCACTTGGAAGATGGGTCCATCCTGGGGAGTATCGATGTAGAGGCATTATACTCATCGATCCCCCATAAATTTGGTTTCTTGGCAATCGAGTATTTTCTATCTAAACGTGGTCGTCAATTTTCCCTACACAATCGGTTTGTCCTGCAACCATTTGAATTCTCCCTGACCAAGAATTACTTTCTGTTTAACGGCAAATACTACCACCAGCTCAGGGACACCGCGATGGGAAGTTATTGTGCCCCATCGTATGCAAATCTGTTCCTGGGCTGGTGGGAGGATACCCATGTATTCGGCGATAATGCCCTTCCAGAGAGTGGGAATATTCAGATTTGGTCTAGATGTATAGACGACGTCTTTGCAATCTGAAAGGGTGACATGGAGTCTTTTACTATGTGGGCTAAGAGCCTCAACAACAATTCTGTTGGCCTACGGTTCACATCAGAATGCAATGAGTCGAAATTACCCTTCTTGGATATCCATATCACCAAAAATCCAAGAGGCTCACTAGACACCTCCATCTATAGAAAGCCCACATGCACAAATTCCCTTTTAAGATGGGAAAGTAGTCATCCATATCCTCTTAAAAAGGGCATACCCCGAGGTCAATACCTTTGCCTAAAAAGAAACTGTTCACAGAAAGCTGACTTCATAAAACAGGCGGACGACTTGAGAGACAGATTTCAAGATCGGGGCTACCCCTTTTACACTCTGAAGCCAGCATTCCAATCTGCCTCCGAAAAAGACCATGCGTCCCTCCTCAAGACTAAGAAAGAGAGTATTTCTGAGGGGATAACCAGGGGACAAATCAAAAAGGATGATAAAAAAGAGATCCGCCTGATCAGAACATATGATCAGGCAGCGCTGAGTGTGAAAAATATAATATCAAAATATTGGCACATCCTACGCATGGACTCAGATATCAATATGGTGATCAGGGATTATCCCAGTATTACCTATAGGAGAGGAACCAGCATACGGAACAGGGTGGTAAAAAGCCATTTTGTGGGACCACCAGCACCTAGAACATGGCTGAACAAACCTGTCACTGGTTGCTACAAATGTGGTGGTTGCGTGACCTGTAAATATGTACACTGTGGAAAAACATTCACAAGTAATATAACAGGGAAGTTGAATACCATCAGAGACATGATCAACTGTAAATCTAGGGGGGTTATCTACAAGATCACCTGCAGATGTGGAAAGGAATACATTGGAAAGACTAGGAGAGAATTCAGGCGCAGGATACGAGAACATATTGGCGACATCACAAATGAGAGAGAGACATCAGTCTCCCGTCATGTCAGGTTTGAACATGACGGAAGACCGGATTCTCTGGAATTTATGGGAATTGACTTAATAAAACAATCCGGCAGAAAAGGAAATTGGGACAAAAGAATTTTGCAATGTGAGGCAAAATGGATATATTATTTGAAAACGGTGTATCCTAATGGCCTCAATGAACAATTGAATTATGGTTGCTTCATTTAAAGGATTAGGCCACATATAAAAAATAATCATGTATATTGTTATATCTATATGTACAGGTGTATCCTGTATTATTATATGTAGGGGTACACCCGGCGCCGCTATGCCTATAAATGTACATATCTGACCCGATAACAGGGCATATACATCCGATTGTGGCATGATCGTCCTCCTAGATATCTATTATTTTAGAATTGAATCCGCCCCTGATCTTGTCAAAATATCCTCTGATCGAGCAACAATGCTCTGTTGTTAAACAAGCCAAGTTATCAAGCTTAGAAGCTGTGCTACGCGTTGTCCTGTTGCTTAGCAATGGATGACGCGGACACACAGAGTCATACACCTCCGACCAGCCCCATTGTCATGTGACTGCTTCCCCCCGCCTCCTCAAGGCGTGCGTTCTTGGCATGCGGTCCACATGCGTTCCAGCTCACGGGAAGTGTGGGAGGAGCCGTCATTGAACGCTTTTGAGAGCGGAGGATTTAAAAGAAAACCCAGCGCATTAACCTGCGCTACCATCCGGAGACAAAAACACGGGCGGTGAAACGTGGGTGTTGGGGTGACACTTCCCCACACCTTTTTTCGGGACGCGGACCACTGTCTACGGCCGTCCCCACAATAATTGTACCTGCTGATTTACCTGTCATCTTCAATCAATTAAACTACGGACAATAAGCGATTAGTAAAAGGTGGATCATGCTTGGATATGATCCTTTACTCAGAACGAATTGTGATTTAGTTTTTGTTTTGTGTTCCCTTTATTTCCACTCTAGTTGACTCTCTAAGACAGCATTTCCCCTGATGAGTCCCTGTATATCTTGACGAAACATGTTGGGACTTTAGAGAGGGACATAATTAGGGAATTAGGCCTCCAACAGGAACAGGTTCCTGACCGGGTTGCCCCTATTGGGGCGGGTGCTCTGTATTACTGATAGGCAGGGAATAATAGCCCCTATCCCAATATATGATCTAGGGTGTAACCTAGGGCTATGTAGCTCCCTGTCCCAATGAAACAACTTCTACAGTAATACAAGCCTAACTGCACCATACAAACTATCTGGATTTCTATGGACTGTTGTAGCAGACTGATTAACGTCCCGGGATAGGGTAAGATCTTTCCATTTCCTTTACCATAAGGACTGTCTGTCTACAGGTATCTATTGAGATATTATTACAGTCACAGTTACAGAGCACTTTATTTTGGGTTTCATCGGTTTTATACGTTAACTAGTAAAAGTTACGTTTTAAATTAGCACAGGTCTTGTATTGATAATTCCAACTCCAGACTCTGTCATTGTGCTACTCGGTGGCCTTCTCCTGATGTTGCCAACTCCAGACTCTGTCTTTGTGCTACTCGGTGGTCTCCTCATGCTGCCGCCACATCTAGACTGTCATTGTGCCACTCGGTGGCCTTCTCATACTGCTGCCAACTCCAGACTCTGTCATTGTGCCATTCGGTGGCCTTCTCATACTGCTGCCAACTCCAGACTCTGTCATTGTGCCACTCGTTGGCCTCCTCATACTGCTGCCAACTCCAGACTCTGTCATTGTGCCACTCAGTGGCCTCCTCATACTGCTTCCACCTCCAGACCCTGTCATTGAGCCACTCTGTGGTCTCTTCATGCTGTTTCACCTCACCACTATGTCATAGGTCCACTCTGTGGATTTCTCATGCTGTTCCCACAATCCCCACTTCATTACTGGTCCACTATTTTGGCTTTTGGCCTGGCTGACATAATCATTTATTTGACCCTTCTTCTGATCTGTCAGAAGGAAGGAAAAATGATATGCACAACGGATCCTGTCGGTGTAGCAGCTGTAAGGCCTTTATGGTCCCATGAGAATTGGCTTATGATTTCGTAGCCAAAAGCAGGAGTGGTTTGAAAACACAGAAGACATGCATTTGTCATCTCTGTTTTACATCCACTCCAGTTTTTTTTTTCTTTTTGGCATTAGCAATACTGATGGATTATTGAGCAAATGCTGACCGAGTGAAGGTGTATCCTCCACAGACAGGATCCGTTTTTTTGTGGGTTATTTTTCTGACAGATCAGAGGAAGCGCAAATTAATTAGTGAACACAAACTTACTGCTGACACCCTCTCCACTCTGTCAGGGGGGCTCTACTTGTCTACACATTTAATAGAACAGGTTCTGTAGACATCTATGTGGAATCAGCTGGCGACGTTGTAAAAGGAGTGCGCTTCTTCGACTCCTCAGCATCCACAGTCAGAAGAAGATGACGGTGGGGAATGGCAATTAGTGTTTCACTTGGTGGATGATGTGGATGAGACACAGTTGTCAATAAGTGAGGGTCTTGTTAGGTCAACACAAGTGAGGAGGATGACCAGTGTGAGTAAGTGGAAGAGGAGATGGGGGACGATGACATCACTGACCCAACCTGGGAAGGTGGAAAACAGAGCGAGGACAGCAGGACAGAGGTGGAGGGATCCACAGCACGACAACAGGCTGGATGAGGCTGTGTGGTGGCAAAAGGGAGAAGACGGGCCACAATAAACAGGCCCACAACTGTTCCCCCTTGTGCAAATCTCCCTTGGTAGGTGTTCCGCAGTCTGAGGCTTTTTTGAGGAAAGTGGGGGATGATAAAAGAATTGTAATTTGCTAACTGTAACTGTGCTATACCTAAATAAGAACTCAACATTTCATAAATAACAATGACTACAACATATTTTACATCCTATTAATAAACTAACACAAACCATAACAATAAACACTCAAACACATGAAGGGGGAAGACAGTACACTGGAGGCTAACTTAGTAGGGTTGGGAACACTAGATACCTCAACCCCAACAGCATGATCCGCCACATGGCATCACAGCACCCTAATAGGTGGGACGAACCCCTGGGTCCACAATCAGTGTCTGTGGATCACACCACTGCCTCCTCTTCCTCCCCTGTGTTACGTGCTTGCCAATTCTCTGTCCTAGATGCAGGCCTGGATGACTCCCGCCCTGCAGCTGGCCCTTCACAAGCACCATCTGTTAGCACACCCCTTTCTGTGCTCAAGCACAGCGTACAGATGTCCTTACCCCAGGCCTTTGATCGTAAGTGCAAATAGCCAGCCACCCACCCACAGGCTATAGCACTAAATGCGCCCCTTGTAAAATTTATGGCCATGGAAATGTTACCATTTAGACACTGAGGCTTTCCTCAGCCTCATGGCGGCGGTCGTCCTTCGTTACTCAGTCCCCAGCCGCCACTATTGTTCACGGTGTCCCGTCCCCGCAGTACACCAGCAATTGTTTGTGTCCCGTAACATCACTAGTGATGAGCGGCAGGGGCAATATTCGCCATATATTCGTAAATTCGTAATCTCCAGTCATTATTTTCTTGATTGAGAAAATTAGCATAAAAATTCGCATAACATTTGCATAAAAATTCGCATAAACTGGTATTTAAAATATATATTTTAAGTGCCAGTTTACGCAAATATTTATTTATTTCAAATTTGTATGCTAATTTCCGCAATCAGAAAATAATGACATTATTTTCTTGATTGCGAAAATTTGCATATAAAAAATTCACATAAAAGCTAATATTCGCAATTGCGAATATATTTCGCGATATTCTAAATATTCGCGAATTCTCGAAGTGCCGATATTCGCGATTAAAATTCGCAATTCGAAAATTTGTGATCAACACTAAACATCACCCATTCCCTTATTGGGAAGGTTCACTTAACGACATACACATGGACAAGTGCTTTTGGCCAGGGACGCTACATTTCCATGATGGCACACTGGGTGAACCTTGTGTAGGCCTTTAGCGAGTCGAACCCTGGGATGGCACAGGTGCCACCGATGCCAAGGATTGCAGGCACTACTTCTATGAGGATTTTTGCCACCACCTACATTTGTGGCTGCAACCCCCACTTCTTCCTCGACTGCAAACTCTGAATTCTCATAGAGAGGTGGCAACAGGCCTTGCTGAAATTTATTTGCTTGGGTGACAAAAAGCAAATCGCCGCAGAGATTTAGCAGGGTATAAGGGACCAGGTTGGCTGTGTCTGATAATGGCCATAACTTGTTGGCATCTTTGTAGCTTGGCAATCTTACACACATGGCAATCATACAGCATATATGTACCATGCACAACAAACATCCCAAACTTATACATTAATATAACTAAAAATGGCATGAACTTTTTAAGAACTCATAAATAACCAAATAACCATAATTTATTTTACAACCATAAATACATATAATACAAACCAAAAAATATTATAATAACAGAACAGAATGTCATTGTAGAAATAATTACATCTGACAACACTGGCGGCAGAGTACATAGTTCATTGGGCAACCCAGGAGGGGAGATGAGGGGGACACACTGCAATTCTAACAGATGCAGGACAACACTCTACAAGGCCTGCGGCAGTTTCATGACACACAGCCAGCACCCTTAACCTGAGTATTCAGGGGAAATGATTGTGTGGGCACTTTGCGATAAATAAGTGTGTTTGTGGTTGCAGTTTGGGCAATCAGTCTCTAAAAGGATCGCCATCGCCTTTACTGTTTTAGAGGGTTGGAGCACCTGGAGGCCCTCTGCAACATTATTTTAACTCTGCTTCATTGAGCCTAGGGCCAAAGCCTCTGCGTGAACCATCAGCATCACGCCCACTTTCCCCTCCCTTTTGTGCGCCTTCTTCATATTAATGGTTTTGTCTGTAGATGTGGCGCAGATTGTCTTACTGTCCGCTAAAGACACAGTTTTCTGATGCAGGACAGTATTGGATACAAAAACCCACAGGTTGTCTACACTTTACAAGGCCCAGATGAATGGAAGTTGTAATAGACACAGTGTTTTCAGATACAGTTCAGTATGGGATGCAAGAACCCACAGGTTGTGGACACTTTACAAGGCCCAGATGAATGGAATTTGTAATATACACACTGTATTCAGACGTAGTTCAGTATTGGAAGCAAAATACAACAGATTTCGGCCAGTAAACTAGGCCCAAGATAATGCAATTTGTAATATATACACTGTATTCAGATGTAGTTCTAAATTGGATACAAATTTGTGCCAAATAAAATGTATTCTCTGCTGGAATACTGTATATACGGTTGAGGCCTAAACTCACACACAGATGTGCCCAAAACTAGTTAACTATGGCCAAAATATAAATTACTCTCTGCTGAAGTGATTAATATAACGGTTGCGGATTGAATGCACACACAGATGTGGCACAAATTAGGTTAATTTCCCCAGAAAAAAAAAAATCTCTGATGGTGCAGTATATATCTCACTAGCAGGCACACTGTAGTGAATAAGCCCCTTTTTATAATGTCTGCCCAACACACTGCTTTCTGATGGTGCAGTGTATATCTCACTAGCAGGCACACTGTAGTGAATAAGCCCCTTTTTATAATGTCTGCTCCACACACTGCTTTCTAATGGCGTACTGTGGATGTCACTAATCTGAAATCTTTCTGTCTTTTAGAAGTTTGGGTACTTAAAAAAGCGATTTTCAAACCCTGCACTATCTGTCCCATCCGGAAGACGCTTGTCCCTGATAGTGCGGAATTAAACCCCTTCTTAAAAAAAAAAAGAAGCTGCACTGCTGTCAAACACACACTGTAGTCCTTTAAATGACTGTTTGGTCTTTCAATAAGGTTTTTGGACTAAAATCAGTAAGTTTACAGCAAAACGCTCTGTCCCTGCCTACTATCTGCTCTCCCTGACGCTGAATGAACCAAGTACCAGACATCAGCTCGTTTATCAACTTGTATTGCGTGTTCTGGCCAGCCAATCAGTGTAAGACTTACAGCTAACATGGCTATGGCCTTACACTGAAGGTAATTACTTACCTGGACCTTGATGGGCTACCTAGGAGGCACCAAACGTGCGGGGACGAGACTTGAGCAATGCGACGAACCAGGGCCGTTTCTAGAGGCGGGCGAGGGGTGCGACCGCACGGGGCGCATCACTATGGACAGAAGAGGGGGGCGCCATCAGCAGGGTCCAGGGCCGGAGGGGGGCCCTTTAGGTCTACACATAGGCAGCAGGAGTGGAGATGAGCGCTTCCTCTGTGGAAGCGTTCATCTCCATATTCATCTGTATCGCCGTCCTCAGGACAGCGATACAGATGAATTGTGCGGAGGAGCAGGGGAGAGGCGTCTCCCTTGCCCAGTCCTCTGATAGGCTACAGGCTTAGTGCCTGTAGCCTATCAGTTGCTGGCACAGGCGGCGCGATGACGTCATCGCGCCGCCTGAATCGTACAGCGCGGGACACAGGCCGGAAGAGGCCTGCATCGCATCACTGACAGCAGCATAAGGTAAGTATATGAGTTTATTGTTTTTATTTATAGTATACTGTGGCAAGAAGGGGGTGGGGGCCCTATATACTGGCACAATATGGGGGTACTATGGAAAAGAGGGAAGCACTATGGGGGCCCTATATACAGGCACAATATGGGGGGCACTATGGGGGCCCTTTATACTGCTAAAATATGGGGGCACTATGGAGAAGAGGGGGAAGCACTATGGGGACCACTATGGAGAAGAGGGGAAGCACCATGGGGGCCCTATATACTGCCACAATATGGGGGGTACTATGGAAAAGAGGGAAGCACTATGGGGGCCCAATATACTGCCACAATATGGGGGCACTATGGAGAAGAGGGGAAGCACTATGGGTGCCCTATATACTGCTACAATATGGGGGGCACTATGGAGAAGTGAGGAAGCACTGTGGGGCCCAATATACTGGCACAATATGAGGGGGTACTATGGAGAAGAGGGAAAGCACCATGGGGGCCATATATACTGGCACATTATGGGGGCACTATGGAGAAGAGGGGAAGGAGCACTATGGGGGCATCTACTAGGGGCCCTATGTACTGACACACATTATTGGGGGCTCTATGGAGAAGTGGAGGGGAAAGGAGCACTATGGGGGCATCTACTGGGGGCCCTATATACTGGCACTCATGGGGGCTCAATGGAGAAGTGGGGGTGAAGGAGCACTATGGGGGCATTTACTGGGGCCCTATTTACTGGCACGCATTATGGGGGTGCACTATGGAGAAGTGGGGAAAAGAGCACTATGGGGGCATTATATAGGGGCATTTAATACTAGCACCCATTTTGGTGCCACTCTGGGGAAGGCGGAGAGGAACATTATGGGGGCATCTATGTGGGGCAGTCTATAGGGGCATTTTATACTGGCACATTATGGAGGACACTATGGGGACAGGGAGGAGCACTATGGGGCATCTTCTGGGGGCACTATATAGGAGTATTTTATCCTGGCACAAATTAAAGGGGCACTATGGGCACCTAAGCTCAACTAGGGGCACTAAGTGTTTTTGTAGTGGCACACAGTACGGGTCATTGGAACACATGAGGGCACTCTGGGGACATTGGCTCTACTGGGGACACTAAGAGATGATGTTTTTATTTTATTTTTTACTGACACACAGCAAGGCATTTTTGTACTGGCGCACATTATAAGGGGGGTTTCTACTGTCACACATTATAAAGAGAATTATTACTACAGGGGCATTATAGTGGGCTTTATTACAACTGGGGACTATGGGAGCATTATTACTTCTGGGACACAATTACTGTTGGGGGCACTGTAGGAGCACTACTACTACTAAGTGCATTCTGGCACAGAATTATTACTATAGTTGTGATTTTGGGGAGCACTATTACTGTGGGGGCACCCTGGCACAGTATCAGCTTAGCACAGTTATTTTTGGGGACATTATGGTTACACTATTGGTATCAGGGACACTATTTCCTGTGTGCAGTTTTTTTTAGAGCATTGTGTTCCAATAATTATTAAAAGGGGGCTTTCTGTGTGTAACTAGTATTTTCAGGGGGTTTATCAGTTTATGCAGCATAGTTTTGGGGGTGCATGATGGAAAAGTAGGAAACTAAGATGTCTGTCAAACTCTGCAGAGAGAAGAGATGGTTGAAAGAAATCATCATGGTGGTCTGATCTGAATGGAGAAGATAAAGAAAGAGAACATCTACATCACAGGAGACGTCACTGGATGTAAGAGGTATGTTGTGGGGCTGCATTAGGCTACTTTCACAACTGCGTTAGTGATTCTGACAGGCTGTTCCGGCAGAGAACAGCCTGCCAGAATTCACTGGATCCGGCACTGCTGGATGCAGACTGAATGCCCGCCGCCACAATCAACTACAATGGGGTACGGCAGAGATCCGGCCACAATCTGGAAGGGAAGGGGCGCTTTTTTGATTTTCGCCCTGTTGGTAAATTTCCCTAGAAACTGCCCTGCGACGAACACACATGGTGCTTGGCCAAGTTAAGCCAAGCGCCGAGCATAGCGATGCTTGAGCTGAACTAATACTCGGCCGAGCATGCTTGCTCATTACTAAGCAAGTTCTATCTTTTTGCAGAATGGAAGTACAGAACAGAACGCCACGGAAGCACTCCGTAGTGCTTCCGTAGTGTTCCATTCCGTGATTCCGTTCTGCATCTCCGGATTTTTGGACCCATTAAAGTGAATGGGTCCGCATCCATGATGCGAAATGCATACGGAACGGTGCCCATGTATTGCGGATCCGCAAATGCGGTCCGCAATACGGCAATGGGCAGCACACGTTCAAGTGCATGAGCCTTATTTACAGCCCACAGGCATGCATAATTAAGGGAGTGTGACCCCGAAACTTCTCGCAGCATGGGGTAGCAATCAGTTCAGCGCTCTCAGTATTACTATGCATTATAGCAATTTATTTATATGAAAAATATAAGAACTGAAAAATACAAGCAAAGCTTTAAAAGACTGAGTGTTCTTTATATTTCATGAATAACCTTTTGAATAAGACTAATACGACTGAGTGCATTACATATGTGGATACAGTGTGGAGATGCTCTGTGACACTGCTTGTGGTGTTGCTGTCACATCCTCTCTTTGCGGGATGCCAGATGGCCCTGTCGCTCAAAAGGGAAGAGGCCGAGACCGCAGCAGAAGAGGGAGCAGAAGGAACCTCAGATCTATCATGGTTTTTCAGCTGTCTACTTCACTGCAGCTTGTGCTTTGCATTTAGATACCTGGTCATGCAGGTGGTGCTCAGGTTTAGAACATTTATGCCTTGCTTCAGGCTCTGACTGCAGTGTGCAAACTACCCGTGTTTTGTCATCAGCACATTGCCTGTAGAACTGCCACACCAGGAAATTCCTTGAAGCTGGATTTGGTGTGGTCTGTCCCTCAGCGTGGTGGGCAGTAGCAGGAATACTGGCTAGGCGCCGGCCGCTGTGGTTTTTCACCCTGCACCCTCTTTTGCTGTGTGGCTGCCGCTGCGTGACCGCCACCTCTTGCTCCAAACTGCACACATCACTTGGATGACCTGAAGTCCATGTGGGATTTAGGACCTCATCATTCTCCACATCATCTTTCATTCACTCCTCAACCCTGCCCTCCTTGCCGGTCTGGATACTGCAGCAGTTAACACCTGTGTTTCGTCATAATCATTATCAGAGACGTGCTGTGGTGGTCCTCCCACATCCTCATCCTCAAACATAAGTGTTTGGGCATCTGTGCAGTTAATCTCTTCCACTTCTGGGTTAGGGCTAGGTGGATGGCCCACGAAAACCACGCCAGCAATGTCATTAAAAAGCATAAGTGACTGCTGCATGACTTGGGGCTCAGACTGCTTGGCTAATGTGCAAGGGCTTGAGGTGAAAGACAGATGCCTATGGCAAACCAGTGCCAACTCTGAGCTTTCAGCAGGGAACAAGGTGGAAGACAATGTGCAGGAACTGGAGGCACTGTCAGCCATCCAATCTAATACTGCCTCTACTTGTTCTGGTCTCACCATTCATACAGTGGTATTCGGGCCTACAAAATTATGCAGGACGTCCTGTCGCCTGCGTGCACCACAGGAAGGTGTTTCATTTGGGCACGTAGCTGGCATAGATCGACAACGACCTCTCCCTGCAGCAGGAGCTCCACCACCAGCACCATGACCACGCCACATCCCTTATTTGAAGCTCTCATTCTTTGAGGTTACGCACAAAACTAACAATTGTATCTTAGTGTCCCAGATGCAAAGGAGCTGTTTTGCAACCCAAAAATAGGTTTATGTCACCCTCAGAATGAACAGATAAACTATTCTATTTCTGTGTCACGGATGCAAGGAGGTGTTTTGCACCCCAAAAATGGGTTTATGTCAGCCACAAAATTGGCAGGCAGATTAACTATTGTATTTCTTTGTCACGGATGCACAGGAGGTGTTTTGCACCCACAAAAAATGGCAATAGGTCACCCACAGAATTAACAGCCAGATGAAAAGCCTAACATTGTCCCTCACTGTAGCTGCATCCTGTCCCTACACTAGTTAGAGAAGAATGGCGGCACAACACATTATCTGGCATTTATACAGGCCGGGTCACATGCTGCGTCGGCTAATCACAGCTATGCCATTACTAGGCATGACTGTGATGACTTCCAAGTGCCCACAGCTTAAAATCTTGTTGATTGGCTGCACTGTAGCCTTTAAACAAGCTTTTTTTAACATCCGAACACCGAACCCGAACACAGATTTTGCTGCGGAAGTCCATGTTCAGGTGCCCAGACCCCGCAATGTTTGGTACAAACCTGAACATTCCATTCCGGGTTCGCTCATCCATAGCAGTACAGTACAGTAGTATCTGTATACCAGTCCAGTCCAGTATTAGCTGCATAATTGTACAGCACAGCGCTATCTGTATAGCAGTACAGTGCAGTATTATCTGTATAGCAGTACAGTGTAGTATTATCTGTATAGCAGTCCAGTCCAGTATTAGCTACATAATTGTACAGCACAGTACTATATGTATAGCAGTACTGTGCAGTATTATCTGTATTGCAGTCCAGTAAAGTATAAGCTGCATAATTGTATAGCACAGTACTATCTGTATAGCAGTACTGTGCAAAATTATCTATATAGTAGTCAATATTTCAACTTAACCAATATGTGTATTTTATACTAGGAGAAATAGAGAATGTCACGGTATACAACATCTTCACCACTTCTGTATCTTTCAAGTTAAAGAAAACAGATGGAAATGAAAGTTCTTACCTAATCCTCATCTTGGAAGTGCCATCATTCAGTAGAATTGTGAATACAACATCTGATACAGTTGGAGGTCTGATACCAGGGAATTTTTACACCTTTGTGATCTGTGCAATTGCTGGTAATGTAAAAGAAAAAAACAGTTCTATATCTTTGTATACAAGTAAGTATTCAAATGGAAAGTATTAGCCACAGTATGTTAGCATTTGTCAAGTTACAATTATAGGCAAACATGATGTAACTAAACTGGTAAGGCCTCGTCCACATTTCCATTTTTCACCGACATGTGCTGTCCACATTTTCCATGTACAGCACACGTACCCATTTATTTAAAGGTGTGTGTGTTCACATTTCAGTATTTTTTTACTTACCGGGTCAGTAAAGAAAATCACGGAGACATGCACTACTTTGATCCGTGATGCAGACCAAGCATGCCCATTGAAGTATATGGGTCCGTAAAAATCACGGACACAACATGGATGCCATCCATGTTGTGTCTGTGTTGCATCTGTTTTTCACTGAAGTCTGATAGAACATTATTTGGAAATAAATTTTCAGCTGAGCAACATCTATGAATTACAGAAGACACACGGATGGTAGAAACAGACACACAGACCCACCACAGATTCTTCACGGACATCTTAATGGATGAAACACGTATACTTTTTTTCATGGACGTGACACTGACATGGAAATGGGGACGAGGCCTAACACACAATAAGTTATCCCATTCACCTCCTGTAGTGAGCTCATTGTGTAAATAAACATCCACAGTGATGTGAAAAAATAAGTGAACTCTTGAATTTATGAAAGTGTAGACTCCTTTCAGTAGCAATCACCCCTACCAAATGTTTGCTGTAGTTGAAAACCTGATTGGTACAACATTGAGAATACATTTTGGACCATTTATCCCTTCAAATGTAATTCAGTTTACTAATATTTCTGGGATGTCTTGTGTGCACAACCTTCTAAAGCCTCATTCACATGTCAGTGTTTCACAGACGTGTGCTGTACGTGTTCTCCACAGACAGCACACGTCCCCATTCATTTTAGTGTGTGTATTCAGACATCAGTGTTTTAGCACTGTCCGTGGGTTAGTGTTTTTAGCACGGATGCGGGGCCTGTGCAAGGATTTTTGCCAACACAAGCGAAGCTACATTTTGGCGCACCCCCCGTCGCAGCTCACCTGGCCCTGATCCCGTCTGCAGCAGCTGGCTTCTCCTCTGTGTGGTCCTGGTATCTTCTCTCTGCTACAGACAATTGCTGGTTTGAGGACTGTATTTTTCGCCCTTTAAGACGCACCGGTCCCATAAGATGCACCTAGGTTTTAGAGGAGGATAATAAGAAAACAATATTTTCCATTACAACTCAGGTCAGACCAGCAATCACACACCCAATGTTAATCAGATCTCAGCTCATAGCCCCAATCAGACCCCCAATCTTAATCAGACCTCAGATCAGACCCCCAATGCCTCAGATCAGCCCCGCATGTCAGCCATCAGCCCCCCCATTGTAAGCCATCATGCCCCCGTGTCAGCCATCATGCTGCTTACCACCACCACGCTCTCTCTTCTTCCTGGTTCTCAGCTGTCAGCTGTGAAGGCTGCACCCAGCGTGAGGTCACATGGTGCGCAGCCCTGCACAGCAGACAGCCGAACGGAGGACCAGGAAGCAGTGAGTACCGCTTCCCGGTCCTCCAGAACTAATGAAGCGCTTCCATAATGGAAGAGCTTCATTAGTATTCGCCCCGTAAGACACAGGGGCATTCTTCCCCCACTTTGGGGGGAAAAAACTGCGTCTTATGGGGCAAAAAATACGGGGGTATTTAAAAAAAAAGTTCCATTTTTACGCCCCCCCCCCATCTCTGCACCCTAAGGCAGCCGCTTGGTCTGCCTTATTATAGCGACGGGCCTGCATGGATGCATGCTCTATTTTGTCCGTGTTCACAGATCCATCACATCCATTATAGTCATGTTGCATCCGTGTTTCATGGATTATTAAGAAGAGATTATTTTTCAGCTGTTCAGTTTCAGTGAAACACGGATGCAACATGGACCCTTCGCAGACAGCTTCACGGATGCATCACTGACCACCTGCTCACGGATTTGAGCACGGACACTGATGTGTGAATGAGGCTTAACTTGGTCGTTCCAAAACACAATTCTTCTTTTTTCAGCCATTCTTTTGTTGATGTGTACTCAATGTGCTCAGTAAAATACATGAATGATATAACTGCATGTCATAATTTTAGCTAGATTGCGTTTGTCTGTAACTTAGATAACATTCAGACCATCTTTAATTAGTAATCAATGCAAAAATCGAAATCATTCCAAAGGATTCTTTTATTGCCTTGCAACCATAAAATATATGAGGTCATGTAATGTATCAAACTCATTTAAAGCAGGACTGGCTTAGTTGCCCATAGCAACCAATCAGACGCTCAAGTGTGTGAACCCAGCGTTATAGTGGATACTTTCGATATCTTTTACAACACACACAAACATTAAATGAAATCTAAGAAATATACACGTGCGTAGCCGGGTCCTTCTGATAGTAGTTTAATATATAAATGTAATGTGTTAAGTTAAATGTCTCTCTCTCTCTCTCTCTCTCTCGCTCTCTCTCTCTCCCTCTCTCCCTCTCTCGCTCTCTCTCTCTCTCTCTCTCTCTCTTTCTATTTGTTTTGTATACTGAAAAACAGTGTGCATCATACTTATAGTCTGTGTACTCACTGCATTGTATAAAATTATGATTATAATTATATTTACAGGGCCAGAAAGTGTAACAAATCTGAGAGTCAGCAATATCAAAAGGGATTCATTGGATCTTAGCTGGGATGCACCAGTAGGAAACAAAAGCTTCTATATAATAAGTGTCATAGGAGATCTCCTCTTTAATAAGAGCACAGTCAATGAGTCAATCACCATTGGAAACTTGACAGTAGGGAGCACTTATTTGATTAAAGTCTCTGCTGTAGCTGGTGACAATGTTACACAGGGGAATGCCAAGGAGATCTTAGTCAAGACTCGTAAGTATAACAAAGTATAACACTGTAATTCTGACGTGTTCAGCAAATCCACTGATCTGCAGACCTCTGAGCCAAAATCTACCAAAACTTTCTTCTGGTTCAATATTTGTGTAACGGGTGCTCATGTGATTTGTGTTCTGCGGAATGTAGTCTTTACAGCACGCACTTCACAGTAATCTAATGCAAGAAGAACTATCTTCCACTGCACTATTAACCTTTAAAGAGAAACCGTGCACAGACGAAGCCTAGACCAATGGCTATGCATGAACTTTTAATGAGGCATTCCAGCCTGTGAGAATCAGTCAAGTTTTGGTGCAAAATACTTGTAAAGCCAAGATCATGAGACACTGGCATAAATTTGGGCTTATAAGAAATGTCTCTCAAAGTGTCATATTTCTGCACATGACAACTTGTGATAAGACAAGATGGTTGTACTATGAGAACGACAATAATAGCCAGAACTTTATGGAACAAAATGTGATATAAATAAAGGACTAGTAGCTGTGTGTTGTATCTTGAAAGGTATAGTTTTATACAGTCACATCAGACAATATAAGGTAGTAATATTTATACCGCATCTGCTGAAGGCAAACCTCCGACATGTGGTGACCATATCGTAATACAATGGTGTACATTTAAGTAATGTATCCCATGCACGTACTTTGTTTTAACTGGATGCAGACTGTGCAGCAGAAAAGGGGAAGCCAAAGAGAAACCCTTTTGACTTAATTGGTTGAATGGGTGTCTATGGATATGTATGATTTACAGAGACTTCCTAGCCCACTTTGCAATACACAGTGTGACAGCAGCCAGACCATGCCTAATATTACTGCTGATACTACTATATTTTTACACAATTGTAATGAAATGATATTTTTTTCTTCCACAGACCAGGCAAGCTTGTTTCTATCTGTACGTTACTCATCGCTGCTAACTAAACCAGAAACTGAACAGCTATTAATATTGCAGGTAATATTTTAAAATCTCATCAATACACATACAAAACTTGACAATAGCTACAGTATATGCCAAGAAGCATATTATCCTTCAAAAACTAACACTGCCCTAAAGCTTAAAGAGGATCTCAGTGGGCATCTCCTGCTCTCTCGCTGTGGTGCGGTCCAATCGCAGAGAACCACATCTCAGCCAGGGAGAAGGTGAGCTGTTTTTTCACCCTGGCTGTGACGCGTTCCGCTGTGATTGGACTGCACCACAGCCAGGGAGAAGAAGATGCCCATTGAGAAACGTGGTCTCCTCCATCCTGCACCAATGCTCGGTATTAACATATTGTGCCCAAAAACTTTGGGGGATCACAGCAGGGCAGATGAGGGGTCTTTAAAAAAAGATCAATTCTGGCAGCATCAACTGAGGGTACTCCACATGTAAAGCTACTAAGTTGAACACAAAGAAAAACATGAAAGGTCCTCTTTAAAGAAAATCAGTTTGTATCTTTTCATCCCTCTTTCATTTCCATGATGGAACAGTCCAATATGTTTTCTTTCTTTGTATGCAATTGGGGACACTCAGTAGTATATTTAGATCTTATAAGCATATGGGAGTATTATGGATATTAGGGATGAGCGAATCAACTTTGATTTGATTTGAATAATACTTTGAATACTGTACGGAGCAAGTACTCTGTACAGTATTAGAATGTATTGGCTCCTATGAGCCAAAGTTATTACTTCACGAAGTCTCGCAAGACTTCGCATATAACTTCATAAATCAGTTTCTACTGTAAAAAAACATTTCCTGAACTCGGGTTCGATTCCAAGTTTTTTTACAGTAGAAATTGATTTATGAAGTTATTATGCGAAGTCTTGCGAGACTTCTCGAAGTAATTACTCTGGCTCATGTGACCCAATACATTCTAATACTGTACTGAGCGCTCGCTCCGTACAGTATTCAAACAAGTATTATGCGAATCGCTGTTTCATCCGAAGTCGATTCGCTCATCCCTAATGAATATGTATGACACAAAGCTACACTATGGTCAGGTACAGGAACCCTAAGTAGGCAATAGCAAACTATTAAAGGACAGCAACTAATGTAGCAAAAATGTAGCCATTAAAGAGTTAATTGATCTGGTCCTTAGTGGGAATAAATTAATCAGGCTGGCCAGGGTTCACGTATGCCACATATTTCTCATTCTCTTTCTTTAATATAATGCTGGTTTTGGTTAAAAATCCCAAAAAAGTTTTGGGATACTTGTTTGCATTTTTAAGCCAAAACTAGCACATTTTAAGCCAAACACCACATTGTGGGTATATCCTAATTAATATTTAGTTTCCGCATGTCCTATTTTCAGAATAGCACACACTATAGGTGTTACTTGGTTAGATGTAGAGCATAGGGGGCTTGCTTTCATTATAAATAAATGCAGGAGCATGGGAGTGAGGGTGCCACAGTAACCAAGATATAGCATTTAGTCGCAGAGCAAGCACTAAAATTGAATGTTTGCTAGGGTTAAAGGAAAGCCCAAGAACAACTCTAAGGTAACAACATGAGAGATTATCACCAAAACATTAGTTGACATAGTGAAATGCTACAAAATAGTACAGGAATACAGATGGAAAAGAAAACTGCTAACTATGCAAAGATGCCAGTTATATAATATGTTATTCTATTTTAACAGTAATACTTGTTTTCTGCAGATTAACAGATTTCTGGAGACAACATTTCCTAATCAAAATTTAACTGCTACTTAGACACCAAGGAGAACATGATTTCAGTTTTGATGCGTTGGTTATTAATAAAAAAGATACAAATGATGTTCTAAAAATAACCAGCCGTAAACATAACAATGGCATTATTGTCCATACTAACCAGATTACAATTTGTAAACTGCTCTGGAAAAATAAAATATTGCATCTGATTACTTCCTAAGGACTCATTCAGATGACTGTATTTACAGTTGCAAGAAAAAGTATGTGAACCCTTTGGAATGATATGGATTTCTGCACAAATTGGTCATAAAATGTGATCTGATCTTCATCTAAGTCACAACAATAGACAATCACAGTCTGCTTAAACTAATAACACGCAAAATAATTAAATATTACCATGTTTTTATTGAACACACCATGTAAACATTCACAGTGCAGGTGGAAAAAGTATGTGAACCCTTGGATTTAATAACTGGTTGAACCTCCTTTGAAAAACCAAAAATCACCCTAAGCGGTACAGAGATGGGTGAATAATGTAAACACCTCCAATATATCATAAATCTATTCCAGTGGTGGACTAGGCATTAAAATCCCTGCCTTGGATCATTCTGTGCAGTGAGACCGCACACACTGCGGTTTAGTGTGGAGGTTGTGAGGGACACCATACCCTCCCTTCATCACAGAATTCGTTGGTACCACCTAGGACTACTGCCCAGGTGGTGATATAAGGGACAGTGAAAACCAGAACCTTATCTTTTAACCCCTAATTGGCACGTCCCCTGATGAGTCCTAAAAGCGATGAAACGTGGCGCATCGGGATTGTATACTAGGGGCAGTTCAGAGGAATTTTAGGCCCCGTGCAGGGACAGGTTTCGTACGGGGTCGCCCCTGTCAGGGCAGGTGCTCCTTGTCTATAGGCAAGGCTAATACAGGGCCCCCTCCTCACCTAGTTTTTAGGGAGGTTGAAGACCAGGGCCATACAGGAGCCACTGCCACTATCATACACGAAGCTGCCTTTTTTGTCTATATGAATATACGAGAGATCCATTGAATTGGGCACAGGACCGCGCTCATTTTGATATCAACAAGAAAAGGGGTGAGATTGAACCTTTTTACTTGAATTTTGTATATTATGGTATTAGTGGTGCATATCAGTGCTGGCATAATGGCGAGTATATAGCCAATATAGAGACAAGGCTGCCACTGTTGCACCTTCACGTATTGGTGTCTCACAGTTTAATTGGTGTATTTTAATGAACTAATAAAAGTTAGATTTTAATGCCTAGTCCACCACTGGAATAGATTTTTGAACCTCCTTTGGCAGCAAAAACTTCAACCAAACGTTTCCTGTACTGGCAGATCAGACATGCACAACGGTCAGGAGTAATTCTTGACCATTCCTCTTTACAGAACTGTTTCAGTTCAGCAATATTCTTGGGATGTCTGGTGTGAATCGCTTTCTTGGGGTCATGCCACAGCATCTCAATCGGGTTGAGGTCAGGACTCTGACTGGGCCACTCTAGAAGGCATATTTTATTCTGTTTAAGCCATTCTGTTGTTGATTTACTTCTATGCTTTGGGTCGTTGTCCTGTTGCAACACCCATCTTTTGTTGAGATTCAGCTGCTGGACAGATGGCCTTAAGTTCTCCTGCAAAATGTCTTGATAAACTTGGAAATTCCTTTTTCCTTCGATGATAGTAATCTGTCCAGGCCCTGACACAGCAAAGCAGCCCCAAACTATGATACCCGCACCACCATACTTCACAGTTGGGATGAGGTTTTGATGTTGGTGTGCTGTGCCTCTTTTTCTCCACACATAGTGTTGTGTGTTTCTTCTAAACAACTCAACTTTGGTTTCATCTGGCCACAGAATATTTTGCCAGTGGAACATCCAGGTGCTCTTGTGCAAACTGTAAACGTGCAGCAATGGTTTTTTTTTGGACAGCAGTGGCTTCCTCTGTGGTATCCTCTCATGAAATCCATTCTTGTTCAGTGTTTTACGTATCGTAGATTTGCTAACAGGGATATTAGCATATGCCAGAGACTTTTGTAAGTCTTTAGCTGACACTCTAGGCTTCTTCTTCACCTCATTGAGCAGTCTGCACTGTGCTCTTGCAGTCATCTTTACAGGACGGCCACTCCTAGGGAGAGTAGCAGCAGTGCTGAACTTTCTCAATTTATAGACAATTTGTCTTACCATGGACTGATGAACAGCAAGGCTTTTGGAGATACTTTTATAACCCTTTCCAGCTTTATGCAAGTCCACAATTCTTAATAGTAGGTCTTCTGAGAGCTTTTTTGTGTGGTGTGTGTTTTTTATAGGGCAGGGCAGCTGTAACCAACACCTCTAATCTCATCTCATTGATTAGACTCCAATTGGCTGACACCTCACACCAATCAGCTCTTACAGATGTCATTAGTCTAGGCGTGCACATACTTTTTCCACCTGCACTGTGAATGTTTACATGGTGTGTTCAATAAAAACATGGTAACATTTAATTATTTGTGTGTTATTAGTTTAAGCAGACTTTGATTGTCTATTGTTGTGACTTTTCACAAAGTTGTGATTTCAGTTGTGATTTTGTTGTGATTTCAATGGGTCTGTAAAAGGTGTGCTGTCCACATCTGCACTTCCATCCAGCGGCCCCTGCAAAAAAGATAGATTATTAGAGATAGAGTCCTATTTTTGTCCGCAATAGATAAAATGTGGAACGTACATGGCTGGTATACATGTTTTGTGGATTCGCAGACTGCAAAACACATTTGGTCATCTGAATGAGCCCTAGGTTCAAGATCCACTATTTCTGTGAGACATGCATTGTGTTCTCTGCATTGCTCTGGGTAGATTTCTTCTATCATTGGTGGCCCGCCAAAAACACTTTATGCAGCAATCACATCTAAGGTCTGCATACTCTATAACCTTAAAAAAGTATATATATATATATATATATATATATATATATATACACATATATCTTGGAAATGTGTTGCTGATGTGTATTGTCTCTATACTGTTTTTGATTGTAGTTTGGCCAACATTTACCATAATAAGTGCCCCATAATATTTTAGACCTTGGATAACCCATTTAAGCGCATCCTCTGGCGACACAGAGAATATAAAAAACTAGCATAAAACATCAGTATTTGATAAATGACCCCTAATGACTTTCTGATTTCCTTGACATTTCCTGGTTTTAACCTAGAATGTAGCCATAGACACCTTTTATCTACCTTCTAGACTCATTTATGAAGCTGAAATCAACATTTCTGGTGCATAGATTGCGTAGACTTCTAAACTTCTTGGTGGACAAAATATTAAAATGGACTCAGAACTTTGGCACATTGGGACAAATTTTTAGGGCATGTGAAAACATTTTTTGCTGTAAACTAAGCCAACTAATAGGTGCTATAAGCAACACTAGAACAGACACTAGACTAGACTCTAGAAAGTCTAAAGATGTACCACATTTATCATCCAATATCAACCACTGTGATAATGTTAGCACATTTAAAGACTGGCTGTTTATCCTGTCTACAGATTAGATAGGATTAGTAAAGGTGGGCTATTGTTTCGATTGTTTGATTTTTTTAAGTGGTTACAGGGTGAAAATACATTTTGTTTTATTCTTAACATTTGATGTCAATTATTTACATGGAATTTATAATTTACCAACTTTTGGCAGTTTACAATTGTAGTAATGACACTTGATATGTACCTAATCCTTAAAGTTATTAAAAATATATGTATACAGATCTTGCCTTTGGGTCTTAATTTTTAGTAAACTTTTACCATAAATTGTATTTTGTAACACTTAACTATTCATGTATGCTTACAGCATTTATTAGTTTAATAGTAAAATGTCATGTTAGTGATGTGGGAGGGTACATTGCACTGAAAACAGAAGGGAAGAGAAAGGGAACTAGGCCTCAAAGTTATGGAAAGGAAAACGGACACCACCTATAGAAATCCTAATCCTAGCCTTGACTCCTATCAGTATGAACAGACCTTGAGGGTAGGAATGTTCATACACCGGAACCTATGACCCTGGAAACCCTGAATTGCCCTGGAATAGTGTCAGGGCTTGAGATGATCTGCTCCTTCCCATATGAAAGAATTAGCGTCTCCCTTAGGCCTAGTAACAAAAGACAGAGAGGAAACAACAAAATATAAAAGGGAAGTAGCACTTAACTTCTGAAGTAAATGGGCGAACAGGAACTCAGAAGAGGACCACACACCAGCACTTCCAATACCAAACTGAAGCTATCAACCGAATAGCATGATGGGTGAAGTCAGATTAAATAGAGGAGTTGGAATGACCACTAAGCTACACCTGAGACAAGAGGTGTGGTCATTACCAGCAACAAGTAAAAACCAAAAGAGGCTGTCAGATCACATCACATGCAGCCAGTCTCTTAGATCTTCTGATACCTGTCACGTTAGAGACCCTGACAGAAAAGCAAAGAATTAGTACTCCACCATGTGGAGTTGTAGGAGGACACTGGCGGGAAACAAACCTCGGAGGCACAGCCACACAGTGGTGAGCTTTGCGACAGCCATAAGCAGAGGGATTCCTGAAGGTACAGACTACTGGCTGGCTGTACAAGTTTTCTGCAATTGTTCTGCTGTTCAAGAGACGGTGTCCACCAAATGTCACAGAAATTGTGAAGTTGTGTACAGCATCCATAGACTACTCTAGACTACTCATAGACTACTCTAGCCACTAATATTGTTGTACCTCCAAGTAAGAAAGCTGATTATTATTATCATTATTTATTTGAAAGTGCCTTTAATTCCATGGTGCTGCACAGGAGGGGGTATAGATACAAAATATAAAACACAAGTACATTAGGCAAAAACTTATTAACAGACTAGTTAGGTGAACACCGTCAAAAAAATAAAATAAAAACTGTGCTAAAAAAACCTTTTTTTGGTCACCGTACATCACTAAAAGTTCAATACCAAGCAATCAAAAAGGCGTATGCCCCCCAAAATATTACCAGTCCAACCTACACCTCATCCCGCAAAAAATGAGCCCCTACCTAAGACAATCGCCTAAAAAATAAAAAAAAACTATGGCTCTCAGACTATGGAAACACTAAAACATGACTTTTTTTGGTTTCAAAAATGCTTTTAATGTGTTAAATGTAATTTCTTTTTTTTTAAAGTAGACATATTATATATCACCTCGTCCGTAACAACCTGCTCTATAAAAATACCACATGACCTAACCCCTCAGATTAACACCGTAAAAGAAGATAAAATAAAAACGGTGTCAAAAAAGCCATTTTTTCACCTTACAACACAAAAAGTGTAAGGCCCCTTTCACACGGGCGAGTTTTACATGCAGGTGCAATGCGTGACATGAACGCATTGCACCCGCACTGAATCCGGACCCATTTGTTTCTATGGAGCTTTGTACATAAGCGATTTTTTTCACACATCATTTATGCGTTGGGTGAATATCGCAGCAGGGGCTATATTCTGCGTTTTTCATGCAACGCAGGCCCCACAGAAGTGAATTGGACTGCATGAAAAACGTAATACATCCAGATAGACTGCGTTGCGTTTTTCACGCAAGTAACTTAGCAACACTCATGGGATCTAATACAGGAAGTAGGCATTTCTCTGTGTCTGGCTGCATCTGGTTTGAGCCAGCACATGAGGGAGAAGTTGGCTGCCTTATTTTACAGCCCTTGCGGAGCCCAAAGTTTCCACCATGCCCAAAACACCATTCGCCTTGGACGTGGAGAAGCTCATTGTCTTGGTGCAGGACAGGCCCTGCCTCTGGGATCTTCGCTCTGGGGAGTACCAGGACCGTTATAAAAAGGATGCTGCCTGGTCGGAGGTAACCCAGGATCTGTTTGCCCACATATGGGAAAACACCCAAGGACAAAGTCGGAGGAATTTAAGTAAGTAAACAATGTTTACATGTTTGATCCTTCCTGTCCACCCTAGTATATAGGACTTGTTATACGTTAGTTTCCCTAGCATATAGGACTTGTTATACATTAGTGTCCCTAGTATATAGGACTTGTTATACGCTAGTGTCCCTCTAACTTTAGAAATTGATCCATGTTCCTTTCTTGTCTTTGTATTACCAAAGAGGTCAAGAATCATTGGCGGAGCTGCCGTGACCAGTTACGCAAAGAAATGAAGCAGCATGGGCAGAGCGGGGCTGGTCCCCCCAAGAAAAGACCATACATATTCCGGGAGCAGCTGCGCAACGTCATGGAGCTGCGTCCGTAAGTCCATTCTACACACTGACCACTACATATGAAGCTAAACACACTGTATATAGAATTCTTATGTACTGTGAAATGTTTGAATTAATCAATGTGAAATGTTGCCGTTAGCAACCATTCACATTCGTATTTTCTTTTGCAAAAGTAAGATAAATTGACAAGTGGAGTTAGATTTATGGTATGGACACCTAGGTTACTGATGTAGCAGGGTTAACCCACATGCTTTATGGGACATGTGATGTCAAATAAATGTGAAAAAATCTGTTATGCATTCGCTTTTCTAGTCCTTTTGGTTACAGATAAGACGATGAGTATAGACATTCAATTTAAGAGTGTGTGTGTTATCCCTGATATATCTGTACAACCACAATTACCACATATGTATGATATTTTTTGTGCCAGTTAGTACTATTTGACAAATGTAGTTAGCTCATGACAGGAATATGTTTAATGATTATTTATAAACCAACATAGTCTTCATATCCTCATGTATTTGTTATGTCTTAATTTTGTAGAACGGACGACAACCTAGAGGAGGAAGGTGAGGAGTCAGCACCGCACCTTTCTAGTGCATGTGAGAAGGAGATGACAGCGGCCCAGCCAGAGAGTTTTCGAGGACCCAGACCAGCACCATCCGGGCCTCCTGAAGCATCGGCGCTGGATTCACCCCCCCCCCCCCCCCGCCCCCTCTGGCTCTACCCAGCAGGTCCAGACGACGGTCAAATCCTCCTACCGAGTCAAACGCAAACGTTCAAGTTCTAGAATATTTATCTAGAGCCCGGCAGGAGGATCATCATGACCTGTTAGCCCGTAGTCTGGCCCATTATATGTGCCAGCTACCTCCAGAGAGATTATTATGAACGAGATCTACACTTGGGGTCGTTCTGGAGGTAGCAACTCCACCACATGACCCCACCAAAATGTACGAGGCGCTTGAAAACCTGCGCCTTCATGGCCACATATTTGTCCCCCACCACCCCCCAGTTTCTCAGCCATCACCAACAATTCCCCCCCAAGGGATCCTTATGGGCCACCAATGGCGTCATATGTGCCCCTGTATCAGGGGGAAGGCAGCTATGGGCCGCAGGGACCCTCGGGCAGTAAACCTGGCCCATCCCAATACCTCGGGCCCCCTTCTCAGGCCCAATATTCTGGGCCCCCTTCCCAGAGCTCATTAACCAGTCAAGCTGGGCCCTCCCAATACTCTGGCCCTCCTTCTCAGCCCCAACATAAGGCGTTATGTTAATTTATCATTTTTATTTTCTTACAAGAATTTTTATTTTAAATAACAGAGTTTATTTTTTGACATTGTGTGTAATAAAACATAATTTGTTTTCAAGTTTATAATGTGGCACATTTGTGTTTATGGCATATCCACATACACATAGCACAATATAGATTTATGCTTTTTATTAAACATCAGTAACCACAACTTACAAATATTAATAGAAAATGTGGGCTACAAACACTGACAGTCCTTCCTTTTTTGGTTTTGAGGTCATACATCAAAATGTAGGTACAACAGATTTAGACAAAGTATACTTTATTACACATATATACATAACATGTTAGACAAACAAATATTTATTCCTACTACACCATATAACTAATATTGCACTTGTATTTAGTTCTGTATTAGACGTATACTCATATTCTGAAAATAATTAAAATTATGCCCAATTATCCAGGATAAATGTTTGTAAACAAAGTGTAACTGTTAGATAAATGAGGTATTAGTACATATTTCACATACCATGTGGATTACACTATCTGTACGCCAAATATGTAAGCTCGCAACCCACGTCAAGGGTGCTCATTATCTTGCGAGTCCCTAACTAAAAAATGAAAAAACGAACTAAACAAAAACCATCCCGGTCCTGGCAAAAAACTGGCAAACACAAACATCCATTAGTATAGGACTACTGGTGAAAAGGTAATGAACCGATACGGGATAAAATAATCTGAAAATAATTCCCTCACTCTCAGTCCAGCAGATCCAGATCATCCAAGTAGTAACGTGTCTCCTCCTGATGGCGGACTGTAGACTTGTGCGTCTTCATCAGGTGTGGCCTCATAGGTGCGTATGTAGTTATGCAGCACTACACACGCCTTGATGACCACATTGACATTTTGTGACGCCAGCTGTATGGCCGACTGGAAAACCCGCCATTTATTTGAAAAAATCCCGAAGGCACACTCCACAAACCTTCTGGCTCTACTTAAGCGATAATTAAAATTCCGCCTCTTGCCATCCAAACCTCGTCGAGGAAAATGATGCATCAGTTGGCTTGAAAGGGCAAATCCCTCATCCCCTACAACCACATAAGGCGCTGGTGGCCCAGTAGAGCCAGGAAGGTTTGCTGGCTGTGGTATGTGCAGTTGGTTGAACTAAAGCCAGCGACCCATTCTGGAAGCCCTGAAGATGGGAGAATCTGCAGTACTTCCATAGGACCCAATATCTGCAATTATAAACCTGTAGTTTGTGTCAGCCAAGGCCAACAAAACTACAGAGAAAGGCTGCTTATAATTATAGTATTGCGACCCTGAGTTCGGTGGCTTCTTAACCCGTATGTGCTTCCCGTCAAGGGCACCAATACAATTTGGGAATTGAGCTCTCTTCAGGAAGCCCTGGGTTATATCAAGCCACTGCTGCCTGGTTAGATGTGGCAGCACTGAAGCCTTCAGTGTCAACCAAATGGTGGAATATGTAACCCGTACCACGCCAGCAATTTTGGAGGTCCCCATTCGAAAATCAAAATGTAAAGACGAAATAGAATTTCCAGTAGCCAGATATCTGAAAAGAACAAAAAACATAAATTATTACACTGTATTGCATACATTTACAAATCAAGTACTTTACTTGACCTTATTTAATGGCAAAGTGTCTGTAAAGTATAAATGAAATAAGCACATAATGGTATTTTTGAAAGCCATGGTTTAGATTGTTAGATAATTTGAAAAAAGGAAGAGCATTTAGCTTAATAATGTTAGAGACAATTAACATATACACACAGGTGACGTGTCCTCATCATTACAGGCTGCATTTGAATAATTAACCCCTGCGGAACTGGATTCTGGTGGGACTATTTTAAGCACACACAGTTTATGAATACAAATGAACATTTTAAAAGACATGTATACTAATTTAACATACTTATGCTGTGAAAATTAACAAGACAGAAGACATATGCCTTTAACTAACCGACTATGTATTTGAAAACAGTGGGTCAATGAAGTATTAGTCTGATAATATTTAGACTTACCTTAAAGTAATAATAAGACGTGTTCAGGTGACACACTCCGCCACATATTGGTGTCCTAGAAAGTTAAGGAAGGCCTCAACTCCCCCAACAGCCAATCAAACATTGACACTGACATGCGGCAAAAATTGAACAACTTCTGAGGGTGTGCACGGAGCTCTGAGTACAAGCCAACAAAAACACCTTTGCTGGCCCGCTGAGAAATCAGAGGATGTACCCACATACGATTCCTCTGCGGTTCATCCTCAATCATTTCTGGCTGCTCTCCAAAACAGCAGTAGACCAGCCAGTGCAGGAAGACATGGTCAGTGGATGACAGGGTGAAAGTGGACACCCTGAAAAGGAAAATCCAATACCAGCTACACACACACCAACCACACCACAAACAATCCTCCAAAAAATGGAGCTTTCCAACAAAAGAATGCATAATGGGGGTATTTATATATTAGTTTGCAGTCACAGGTGAATGTAGTGGATGCATCAGTTTTTTTTCACGTGCGTGAAAAATGCATGCCATCCGCATGTCACACGCAAAAACGCAACAACGCGAGGCAATCGCATACAAAACTGACACCACTTGCAAACAAAATCGCACGGGTTTTCCTGAACGCATCCGGACCAAATCTGTGACGCTTGTGTAAAAGAGGCCTTATAGCAAGCGATCAAAAAGTCATATGCACCCCAAAATAGTACAATCAAACCATCATGTCATCCTGCAAAAATGATACCCTACCTGAAGCAATTGCCCAAAAATTTTAAAAAACTATGGCTCTCAGACTATGGAGACACTAAAACATGATTTTCTTTTGGTTTAAAAAATGCTGTTATTGTGTAAAGCTTAAATAAATAAAAAAAAGTATACCTATTAGCTATTGCTGCGTCTGTAAGAACCTGCTGTATAAAAATTTCACATAACCTCTTAGGTGAAAACCATAAAAAATAAAAATAAAATGTGTGAAAAAACTATTTTTTGTCACCTTACATCACAAAACGTGTAATACCAAGCAATCAAAAAGTCATTTGCACCCTAAAATAGTACCAATCAAACTGTCATCCCATACTGAAAAAAATGAGCCTCTACATAAGACAGTCGTCCAAAAAAAAAAAAAAAATATGTCTTTCAGAATATGGAGACACTAAAAATGTTTTCTTTTTTAAAATGCTTTATTATGTAAAACTGAAACATAATATAGTCATATTTGGTATTGTCGAGTCCGTAACAACCTTCTCTATAAAAATACCACATGATCTGACCTGTCAGATGTACATTGTAAATAACAAAAAATAAACACAGTGCCAAAACAGCTATTTTTGGTTACTTTGCCTCACAAAAAGTGTAATATAGAGCAACAAAAAATCATATGTACTCTAAAATAGTACCAACCAAACTGCCATCTTATCTTGTAGTTTCCAAAATGGGGTCAATTTATTGGAGTTTTTTCTCTAAGGGTGCATCAGGGAGTCTTCATAGGTGACATGGCAATATACATTTTTTCCCAGTGAAATCTGCCTTCCAAAAACCATATGGCGTTCCTTTCCTTCTGCGCCCTGCCGTGTGCCCGTACAGCAGTTTATGACCACATATGGAGTGTTTCTCTAAACTAAGATTTTTTTTGGCTGTTAACCCTTTCTTTATTACTGAAAAAAATGGATTAAAATGGAAAATCTGCCAAAATAAGTGAAATTATGAAATGTCATCTACATTTTTATTTAATTCTTATGGATCACCTAAAGGGTTACTAAAGTTTGTAAAATCAGTTTTGAATACCTTGCGCAGGGTGTATTTACCAAAATGGGGTCACTTTTTGGAGTTTCCACTCAATGGGGCCGTTTAAGGGTGGTTTCTATAATGTAAGTCACAAAGTGACTTCAGACCTGAACTGATCCTTAAAAAGTGGGTTTTGGAAGTTTTCTTAAAAATGTCAAGGTTTACTTCTAAACTTCTAAGCCTTCTAACGTCCCAAAAAAAAAAAATGTTCATTTACAAAATGATCAAAACAAGAAGTAGACATATGGGAAATGTAAAGCAATAACTATTTTAGTAGGTATCACTATCTGTTTTAAAAGCAGATACATTTAAATTTAGAAAATTGCAAATTTTTCCAAAATTTTGGTAAATTTGGTATTTTTTTATAAATAAAAATGAAATATTTTGACTCAAATTTACCACTGTCATGAAGTACAATATATGACGAGAAAACACTTTCAGAATGGCTTGAATAAGTATAAGCATTTTAAAGTTATCACCACATAAAGTGACACATTTCAGATTTGCAAAAAATGGCCTGGTCCTTAAGGTGAAAAATGGCAGCGTCCTCAAGGGGTTAAAAACACTGCTCCATGTTATATGTCCATGTGTTATGCTTTTTCATATTAGAAATGTTCCAAAAATCGTCGCTTATCAGGGGCAGATGGTATTTAAACACACACAGTGTTATGGGAAAAAAAGTTGTTTGTTGGGACCAAGCATCCAAAATGTATGCTTTAACAGGTCCCTAACCTTTTTATGCACTTTTTTTTTAGATTGAAGACCTATCCTCAGGTTATCAATATCAGATCAGCGGGAGGCTGACTCCTCGCACCCCCACCAATCTGCTGTTAGGAGTGCTGCCTTCTCTTCACTGTTTACCTTCTTGCTGTTGCAACCGCAGCAGTGAGCAAGTGTAATTACAACTAAGCCATCATTCACTTAAATGGGACAACTACTTTCTGTTTAACTGAATAGGAAGGAACCATCCCAGTGAAGTGAATACAACAGCTTAGTTGTAATTACACATGCTCACCAATGCATTTGACACGGAGAGCAGGTAAACAATGAAGAGAAGGCAATGTTCGTACTAGTGCTTCAAACAGATGATCGTCAGGGACGCCGGCAGTAGAGATGTCCCGAACTATTTGTCGGCGAACATCGCATGTTCGCCGCGGCGGGCGAACATATGCGATGTTCAGTCCGCCCCCTATACGTCATCATTGAGCAAACTTTGACCCTGTACCTCACAGTCAGCAGAAACATTCCAGCCAATCAGCATACCATCCCTCCCAGACCCTCCCACCTCCTATCAAAAAGCAAGGACAGCATCCATCTTAGATTCATTCTGAAGCTGCAGTGTTAGTTAGAGCAGGGAGAGTGCTGCTGCTGCTGAATTAATACGGAAAGCGTTAGGCCTCTTTCACATGAGTGTGTCCGGATAAGGTCCGGATGCGTTGCGGATGCGTTCAGTGAAAACTGTGCGATTTCACAGGCAAAGCCATTCAGTTTTGCCTGCGATTACACTCAGTTGTTCAGTTTTTTCCACGTGGGTGCAATGCGTTTTGATGCGTTTTTCACGCGTGTGATAAAAAACTGAAGCTTTACAAACAACATCTCCTAGCAACCATCAGTGAAAAACGCAACGCACCCGCACTTGCTTGCGGATGCAATGCGTTTTCACGCAGCCCGATAAACTTCTATGGGGCTAGGGCTGCGTGAAAAACGCTGAATATAGAACATGCTGCGATTTTCACGCAACACACAAGTGATGCGTGAAAAAAAAACGCTCATGTACACAGACCCATTGAAATGAATGGGTCAGGATTCAGTGCGGATGCTATGCGTTCACGTCACACATTGCACCCGCGCGGAAAACTCGCTCGTGTGAAAGGGGCCATCTGCTGTAAGGACAGCGTCCTGACAGCACCCTAAAAAGCCCTTTTTAGGGCTGGTACATCAGTCTGCTTTTATTTATTTTTTCTATATATATATATCACAGTTGCCTGCCTGTAAGTGAGAGGCCGCAGACCCACAGACTGTACTGTGAACACACCACTCATAAAGGGTGGCACAGTACCTTGCAGATAAAAAAAGTCATTAAATTTTTACCCTTTAATATAATTGCAGTTGCCTGCCAGTGTGTGTCAGGCCCACTGACTGTACTGTGCCCACTGCCCACCACTCATATAGGGTGGCACAGTACATTACACGCGCAAGCGCAGTGACCTAAAATTCAAACGAAGCGGACTGAGCATGGGTCTTTTTCCATCACCAGGTTCCATAACATCTATTTACTACACTGGCCCTGGCCCTGATAAGGGACAAAACAGAGATTAAACTGATAGGAATAGTACTTAGTTAACACTAGTTGCATTGGTGGCAAATTCCATTGCAAGTGCCCAAAATTAGAAGGAAGCGAACATAGCAAGCTTTTTTCTCTACTCCCCATGCAAGGATTCAATTCAATACATGTCCCCTGATAGGGGACTTAACAAAGATTAAAATAGTAAGAATAGTAGTTCACACTATTTGTATTGGTGGCACAGTACATTGCGCGGCGCATGCGCAGTGCCCCAAATTGGAAGTAAGAGGACCGACTAACCATCTTTTTCCATCTCCCGGTTCCTAAAATCTATTCCATACACCGGCCCCTGATAGGGGATAAAACAGAGATTAAACTGTAAGAACAGATTTTTTTAATTAAAACAAAAGAGGACAGCCTCTGTGGAGCTGGATATTTTTTGGCCGTGTTACTGAACGCTCATGCACAATAGCTGTAGGCTCATGCGTCCTTTTGCGGAGGTGACAAACCTGGTCAGTCAAACCCAAGGCAACATCATCGACCTCATCCCATATGCGTTTTTCTGGAGCGTGCTCTGCAAAGAGTGCTGAATCAGGCCCTAGATGAGCATGAAGAGAAAGAGTTGTGGTCACCATCACCACCAGAAGCAGCCTTGTCGGCGTCGATTGCTGGACCTGCAGCAACGCAGAGAAAGGAGTCTGAAGAGTAGTCAGAGGAGGAAGGTGGCTTTGAGGAGGTGGAAGACCAACCACAGCAGGCGTCCAAGGGGGCTTGTTGTCACCTTTTGGGGACCCTTGGTGTTGTACGTGGCTGGGTGGAGAAAGAGACCTTCAATGATGTCAGTGAGGACAAGGAGCGGGACATGGCTAGCTTGGTATACAACCTTGTGCAAATGGGGAGTTTACGGTTGTGCAAATGGACTGTTTGCGGTTGTTTGCGTTACGTTAAACGGGGAGTTTGGTCTGTCAGAGTTTGGTCTGTCACTGTGAAGGGGGCGTAACCCTTACACCATCTGATCGATACAACATCATACCTGATCGTATACACACACTGGATGTTTTAAAGCACGTTATTCCAAACAATTTAGGAATGTTGGGTGATTTATGCCCTTTATGGATTAAAACCCGACTCTGCGTCAACTATGTAATTTTCTATGGGAGTTTTGCCATGGATCCCCCTCCGGCATGCCACAGTCCAGATGTTAGTCCCCTTGAAACACCTTTTCCATCACTATTGTGGCCAGAAAGAGTCCCTGTGGGTTTTAAAATTTGCCTGCCAATTGAAGTCGCCCGGTTCCAAAAATGTCGCCCGGTTCCAAAAATGTGAAAATTCTTCTTTGAAATTGTTGGGTGCAAAATTACCATTTTTGCCAGGTACAAACCCCTGCTTTGCATAGGTGACAGTGACCGAAAATGCGGAAAATCTTCTTTTAAATTGTTGGGTGAAATAATACCATTTTTGCCGGGTACAAACCCTTGCTCTGCATAGGTGACAGGGACCGAAATTTTTTAAAAATCATCTGTCCCATTGGTGGGTGACATGAACCTCGTTTTGCTGTGAATTAACCCCTCCTCTGCCTGGGTGCCAGGGGGCTACATTTCTAAAAATTGCCTGTTCCATTGGTGGGTGACCTGAACCACGTTTTGCTGTGAATAAACCCCTGCTCTGCATAGGTGACAGGGACCTAAATTTCAAAAAATCGCCTGTTCCATTGGTGGGTGACATGAACCCCGTTTTGCCGTGAATTAACCCCTCCTCTGCCTGGATGCCAGGGGCCTACATTTTTAAAAATCGTCTGTTCCATTGGTGGGTGACATCAACCCCGTTTTGCTGTGAATTAACCCCTCCAGCTAGGGTGCCAGGGGCCTACATTTTTAAAAATCGTCTGTTCCATTGGTGGGTGATATGAACCCCTTTTTGCCGCTGAAAAATCCCTGCTGTGCATTGCTGACAGGGAACCAAATTTGGTAAAAACGTCTGTTAATGATCGAAAGATGCGTGACTACAAACGCACGCTGGTAGACGCGCTGCTGATGGCATTCCCACCTGACACCTCCTCAACCTCCTACTCCACATCTACTTCCTCCTCCAAGATCATGATTTTGATTTTGATTTTTAATTTATTTTATTTTAAGTCATTTCACTATCCACATTTATTTGCAAGGCACTTACCCACAATTTGCTGCCTTTTGCAGCTCTTTCCAGGACTTTTTTTACAGCCATTTTAGTGCCCAAAAGTTCGGGTCCCTATTGACTTCAATGGGGTTCGGGTTTGGGTCAAGTTCAGGTTAAGTTCGGAACCCGAACCCGAACTTTTTTGTGAAGTTCCAGGTGTCCGCTCAACTCTAATCATGATTGATAAAAAATGGCTGCACACCATTACACATGCAAACACTGGAGCTAAGAAATGGGGATCATTCTACATCAAAGTGTTATTATACCTACTATAAATAAGTTAATGGAAGCTCTTAGCGCACATTTAACGTGACGGGCCCATCTACCAGGCGTCAAGGTGGATTCCGCAGATGGGTCTCTAACACTAATATAATGCCTCTCTTGGACTTACCTAAGCCTACAATTTACAGGGCAGTGTAGGAACCAGCTACATTAGTACTCTGCTCAGAAGCCCTAGGTAGATGGGTGTTGTTCAGTCTAAAAGAGGCCCCTACCCTCAAAATATACTATAAGAAAATTTAGACTAGAACACTCAGTATCACAGGTGCATATCCATCAAGCAAGTAAACATGATTGATAAAAAATGGCTGCACACCATTACACATGCAAACACTAGAGCTAAGAAATGGGGATCATTCTACATCAAAGTGGTATTATACCTACTATAAATAAGTTAATGGAAGCTCTTAGCGCACATTTAACATGTCGGGTCCATCTATCATGCGTCAAGGTGGTTTCCGTAGATGGGTCCATAACGCTAATATAATGCCTCTCTTGGACTTACCTAAGCCTACAATTTACAGAGCAGTGTAGGAACCAGCTACATTAGTACTCTGCCTCCTACTTCACATCCATTTCCTCCTCCTAGATCAAGATTTTTATTTTTTATTTTTATTTATTTTATTTTAAGTCATTTCCCTATCCACATTTGATTGCAGGGCACTTACCCACATTTTGCCCACAACGCCCATCTACCTGGGGCTTCTGAGCAGAGTGCTAAGCGTTTGCATGTGTAATGGCATGCAGTCATTTTTTATCAATCATGTTTGCTTGCTTGATGAATATGCACCTGTGATTCTGAGTGTTCTAGTCTAAATTTTCCTACAATGTGCAATGATATGATTACTATGCAACTGTTATTACATGTAATGTGCCTGGTTTACCAGCAGGTGGCAGCATATATCACAGTACTATACTTGGAGAGGATGGAACACCATTCCATTCTCCACCCTCTGGGCAGTAGTGGGTGACTCCTGCTTCCCACCAGTAGGATGGGGCAGCAATTCCAGTTAGTTCTAATTTGAGTGAACAAGGCAGACATAGCAGAGCTGGAGAGGGTTCAGAGGAGGGCAACTAAAGTAATAACTGGAATGGGGCAACTACAGTACCCTGAAAGATTATCAAAATTAGGGTTATTCACTTTAGAAAATAGACAACTGAGGGAAGATCTAATTACTATGTATAAATATATCAGGGGTCAGTACAGAGATCTCTCCCATCATATATTTATCCCCAGGACTCTGACTGTGACGAGGGGACATCCTCTGCGTCTGGAGGACAGAAGGTTTGTACACAAACATAGAAGAGGATTCTTTATGGTAAGAGCAGTGAGACTATGGAACTCTCTGCCTGAGAAAGTGGTGATGGTGAGTAGAATAAAGAAATTCAAGTGGGGCCTGGATGTATTTCTGGAGTGTAATAATATTACAGGCTATAGCTACTAGAGATGGGTCATTGATCGTTGAGTTATTCTGATTGCCTGATTGGAGTCGGGAAGGAATTTTTTATTCTCCTTAAGATGTCAAAATTGGCTTCTACCTCACAGGTTTTTTTTTTTGCCTTCCTATGGATCAACTTGCAGGATGACTGGCCAAACTGGATGGACAAATGTCTTTTTTCAGCATTATGTACTATGTTACTATGTTACAGTAAGGTGTGGAGTACTGTGCAGTCTAAGGAAGATGTCCATAAAATACAAGCTGACTTGAACACTCTGAGTGACTGATTGGGCTATCCATCTTGGTAGTAATAATTAGAGATAAGCGAATCGAAGCTGATGAAGTGGAATTCTATTCGAATTTCAGGAACTATTCGATTCGCACCGAATCCGAATTTCCTCACGCTTTGTGTAACGAATCACATTTTTTCCTAAAATGGCTGCTGCACGTGTGAGGTCATGGAGCAAGGAACTCTGGGAAAGTGGGATCACCCATAATGCCATGCATGCAGCCAATCAGCAGCCAGCCAGCCCTGTGATGTTACAGCCCTGTAACTAGCCTCAGCCATCTTGGATTCTGCCATTTTCCAGTGTACTTAGTGCAGAGAGAGACGTCAGCAGGCGCTAGGGACAGTGCTAGAAAAAACTTAATTGTGATAAAAAATGATTTACAAGTTCAGGGAAATATTATTCAAGGTGTAGGAAAAGGATAGGAAGGAATCATTCCACAGCATTTATGTAGAACAGGGTTCAGTAGGGGAGGTTACAGCCTGAGTAATAGGAACAATCCTATTACACCTTGCTGCACTGACTGGGGACCCAAATTGCCATTATACAGCTCTATAATTCCAGCAAACCGTTCTTGTTATTGGGGTGCAAGTGCTGATTGATACAGCCATTAACAGGGTTTATTACAAGGAAATATTTATATGTCTTATTTGCCATTGTGTGGTGCAGTTATATAGTTATATAGTAACATAGTATATAAGGCCGAAAAAAGACATTTGTCCATCCAGTTCGGCCTGTTATCCTACAAGTTGATCCAGAGGAAGGCAAAAAAAAAAAAAACCTGTGAGGTAGAAGCCAATTTTCTCCACTTAAGGGGAAAAATGTCTTCCCGACTCCAATCAGGCAATCAGAATAACTTCCTGGATCAACAACCCATCTCTAGTAGCTAAAGCCTGTAAAATGATTACACTCCAGAAATACATCCAGGCCCCTCTTGAACTCTTTTAGTGAACTCACCATCACCACCTCCTCAGGCAAAGAGTTCCATAGTCTCACTGCTCTTACCGTAAATATTCCTCTTCTATGTTTGTGTACAAACCTTCTTTCCTACAGACACAGAGAACGTCCCCTTTTCACAGTCACAGTCCTGGGGATAAATAGATGAGGGGACATATCTCTGTACTGACCCCTGATATATTTATACATAGTAATTAAATCTCCCCTCAGTTATCTTTTTTCTAAAGTGAATAACCCTAATTTTGATAACCTTTCAGGGTACTGTAGTTGCCCCATTCCAGTTATTACTTTAGTTGCCCTCCTCTGAACCCTCTCCCGCTCTGCTATGTCTGCCTTGTTTAAAGCAAGACCAGAACTGTACACAGTACTCCATATGTGGTCTGACCAGTGATTTGTAAGTAGTACTATGTTCTCATCACGGGCATCTATGCACTTTTTGATGTAACCCATTATCTTATTGGCCTTGGCAGCAGCTGCCTGACACTGTTTTTTATAATTCCTAGGTCTTTTTCCATGTCATTGTTACCCATTGTTTTACCATTTATTATGTAAGGGTGACTTGCTCTTATTCCTTCCCATGTGCATAACCTTGCATTTGTCAGTGTGAAACCTCATCTGCCACTTCTCCGCCCAAGCCTCCAAACTATCCAGATCCCTCTGTATACAGTATACTGTCTGTTCCAGTGTCAACTACTTTACACAGTTTAGTGTCATCTGCAAAAATTTATATTTTACTGTGCAAGCCTTCTACAAGATCATTAATGTTCTAAAGCATTTTTTGGCTTGTATTAGCGGGAAAAAAGGGCTTATTATGTGTGGTGAAGTGTGAAAATTACAGCCCATTTTGTCATGTATAAGTGGCAAAAATAAAATATATTTGCCGTTCAGCGGTGCATTTATATGTTCTAAAGCCCTTTTTGTCGTGTATTAGTGGCAAAAGTAAAATATATTTGCCTTTCAGCAGAGCAGTTATATGTTCTAAAGCCCTTTTTATTGTGTATTAGTGGCAAAAGTAAAATATATTTGCCGTTCAGCAGAGCAGTTATATGTTCTAAAGCCATTTTTGTTGTGTATTAGTGCAAAAATATATATATATTTGCCGGTTAGCCGTGCAGTTATATATTCTAAAGCCTTTTTTGTCGTGTATTAGTGGCAAAAGTAAAATATATTTGCCGTTCAGCAGTGCACTTATATGTTCTAAAGCCCTTTTTGCGTGTATTAGAGGCACAAAAAAAGGATTTGCCTTTGTGTGGTAAATTGAGAAACTTACAGACATTTTTGGGTTGTTTTAATTTCCTTTTTATTTATTTATTGATCTAACAGTATATCAGGCAGAGAAGTGCCAGGCCCTGCACAGGGGAGTGGCAGAGGCCTAAATGTTTCTGGCGCAGGCACAGGTCGCAGCATTGTATGGGGGCATGGCAGCAGGAATCGCAGCGAGATCCCTGAGCTCCCGGTGTCATCTAGCAGTCGTGTCTTGACCCGCAACCTGTTTTGGATCCACTCCCGTTTTTTTTGGCTTTAGCAATACTGATGGATTACTGACCAAATGCTGACCGAGTGAAAGCGGATGCTCAATCAGTGATGTAAACACAAACTTACTGCTGACACCCTCTCCACTCTGTTGGGGGGCTCTACTTGTATAGGCGTTTAATAGAACAGGTTCTGTAGACATCTATGGGGAATCGGATGACGACGGTGTAACAGGAGCGAGCTTCTTCTTGGAGCTAACATCGACCTGTAAGGGTTATTTGGTCAGTTTTGGCCCCATGACTGCCCAAATAAGTGAAGTGTGCAGTGATTCTAAGAGTGATGTCTGTCATCTGCATGTCATACAGACTCACAGTATTATTTCACTACCACAGCAGACTGTATATGAGTGTTACTGCAAGGCACAGTGTTCTACACCAGTAAAAAGGCTCTCTGCAGCCAGGAAATAGCAGTTTTTTAACATGACTGGCCGCAAATAAATTCGGATCAAACCAAATTTTTTCAAATATTTCAGCAAAGAAGCCGAATTTAATTTTTGAAAAATTCGCTCATCTCTAATAATAATCTCTGTGCTTCATATATTCTAGGGAATGTAACACTGGGAGAGTCACTTATAGAGAAGGATTTGGGTGTCCTTGTAGATGGTAGATTAAATAACAGCATACAATGTCAATCAACTGCTTCTAAGGCTACCAGGATATTGTCATGCATTAAACAAGGCATGGACTAGCGGGGCAGGGACAGAGCCGGCTCCAGGCTCATGTAGGCCCCTGGCTGATAAAGTCTCAATGGGCCCCCTTACACAGTGAAAACTCTCTGAGTACAGATAATATAGTAGATATTACCTGCAGCCCTATGCAACAGTGCAGATTACACAGTCGTGGCTATCTGACTACAGAAAATGTAGTAGTATTACCTGCAGTCCAATGTAAAACCACAGATGAAACTAGTGCTAATAATGTGTTAGTGTTACCTGCAGTCCTATGTAAAACCACAGATAAAACTAGTGCTAATAATGTGTTAGTGTTACCTGCAGTCCTATGTAAAACCACAGATGACACTAGTGTAGATCATGTGGTAGTGTTACCTACGTCCTTAATGTGCCTCCCTGTGTCTCTCCCACAGACTCCATGCTGGCGGCGCTGCCTCCTCTTCCATCTTCTTCTTGCCCTGCACAGAACGTCCTGATACAGCTGCGTCAAGGCATAGGAACACTGTGGGCATGGTGATGGTGACACACACACACAGGGAGAGACACACACAGGGAAAGACACACACACAGGGACACACACACAGGGAGACACAGACACACAGGGACAGACACATACACAGGGACAGACACATACACACAAGGACACACACACTGGGACGGTCAAATACACACTAGGGACATATACATACACAGGGAAAGACACACACCGGTGCCGTCAAATACACACAGGGACAGACACACACACACAGGGACAGACACACACACAGGAATGGACACACACAGATACACACAGGGACAGACACAAACACAGGGATGGACGGACAGACAGACACACACACACAGGGACACATTCACATAGGGACACATACACACAGGGACAGACACACACACACACACAGGGACAGACACAAACACAGGAACAGACACATACACACAGGGATGGGCACACACACAGGGACACACATACAGGGACAGACAGACACAGGCACAGGGACAAACACACACACAGGGACACACATACACACAGGAACAGACACACACACAGGGACAGACACACACAGACACACACACAAACAGGGGACATGGACTGGAGTTTAAAGGAATTATCAATATGCACCAGAAGGTTGTCTAAACTGTAACACATTAGGCACTGATTAGTCTGTGGTATGGAGTCTAAGCAATGCCTTTGACACACATCGGGGCACACACACACAGGGGCACACACACACACACACGCACACAGGGGCAGACACACACAGGGACAGACAGACAGACACACACACACAGGGACAGACACATAGCTAGGCCTCACCACATTCCAGCCAGGCTCCAGTCCATACAGGAACACAGCTCTCTTCCGGCTCCTTCCTCACTGGTCACATAGGCAGATGACATCAGGAAGGTCCTTTAGTCCGGTAGTAAACTCCATCTACCCTGTTCTGAGTCCTGGGGCCGCCAACCTCAGCAGTGCACATGGCAAAAATTGTCTGCATTGCTGGGGTAAGCTGCCCTAGAATTTAGAACAAGCAGTTTAATGAAGACCAGGACACAGCTGCAGGAGTGAGTGGGCACAGTCAGACTCCCAGGAGCAGTGGGCCCCGGCTCTTGCCCAGGTGACACCGGCCCTAGGCATAGATGTAATACTACAATTTACAAAGTGTTGGTGCGGCCTCATCTGGAATATGCAGTTCAGTTTTGGGCACCAATCCATAGAAAGGACGCTCTGCCTCTAGAAAAAGTACAGAGAAGAGCGACTAAACTGATAAGGGGCATGGAGGGTCTTACCGTATTTTCCTCCCCATAAGACGCAAAAAGTGACAAAAGTGCGTCTTATGGGATGAATACTAATGAGCACTTCCATTATGGAAGCGCTCATTAGTACCGGAGGACCAGGAAGCGGTGAAGGCTCTGTACTCACCTCTTCCTGGTCCTCAGCTGTTGCTTGTGCAGTGGCTGCGCACAGCGCAAGGGCGCTCTGTGACCTCACACTGTGCACGTTGGTTCTCAGCACAGCTGACAGCAGGAGGAAGAAGAGCATGGGCAGTGAGGAGTGGCGGCGTCAAGGAGCAGCAGAGGTAAGTGGTTTATTTATTTTATTAAACCTAAGACAATGGGGGCTGATCTGAGACAGTGGGGGCTAACATGTCAGGCAATGGGGGCTACTGGGGTCCAATATGAGAGGCAATGCGGGCTACTGAGGGCTCATATGAGGCAATGGGGCTGCTAGGGGTCAATATGAGAGGCAATGGGTGCTACTGGGGGCTGATATGAGGCAATAGGGGCTGCTGGGAGCTAATATGAGAGGCAGTGGGAGCTGCTGGGGGCTGATATGAGGTCTGAGGTCTGATTAGGGGTCATTCACATTGGGGTCTGAGCTGAAGTCTGATTGTGGGTCCGATCTGAGGTCTTGTTGGGGTCTTATTAGCATTGGGGGTCTGATTGGGGCTGTTAGCTGAGGTCTGATCTGAGGTCCTATGAAAAATATTTTTTCTTATTGTCTTCCTCTAAAACCTAGGTGCATCTTATGGGCCAGTGCGTGTTATAGGGCGAAAAATACAGTAGTTATGAAGAAAGATTAAAATAATTACATTTATTTAGTCTTGAGAAGAGACGTCTAAGGGGGGACATGATTAACCTATACAACCTATACAAATATATAAATGGGCCATACAAAAAATACAGTGAAAAACTGTTCAAATGCCCTCAAAAGACAAAAAAAAAGAGAAGCGTCAAAACTTCTTTTGTAAGTGTGAAGCTGTGGGGATTCCTGTCCCTGTTGACCATGGAAGCAGATGTCTGGAAGCCATAGGGATTAGAGGAAATCATTATTCGGTCGCCATAAGAGATATCAGCAAGAGTAATTGTTTTTTGGCTGAAGATAAGTTATTTACTAAATGACAGGATGGGAATAACAGTCCAAGGATACCAGAACAGACCTAAAGTCCAGAAACCAGACTTAAGCAGTTTAGTGCAGCATAAAGAAAGAAAGAAGAGTATTTACGCAAGCCTGCCAGTACAGCAGAGAAAGAAAGAAAGTAAAGCTATTAAGTTTGCCTGCCAGTTTATGCCAAATCCTGCTGGAACCAAGACAAAACCTGCAAATTGTTTCGATGAAATTTTATTCAAGTAAAACTGCTGTTGAATTTCACATCAAGGGATGGACAAAGCCTGGGGTTCCGATGTATCCAGGTAGGAGCACCATGACACATATAGACTATTATAGGCTGCACCATACCACTCGGCAATTCCACTAAAAACCTGGAATGCGACAGGGCCTTGGGGGCAGCTCGTTGCACTAGGACCACTAACCATGTGTATGGTATGAATTGTGACTTGTGCTATGGGGAACTGAGTGGTAGACCCAGGTCCTGTTATTGAGGGACAAGCTACTGTGTAATTAGTGGCTGGATGGCCCAGGATATTTTTTGTATCTTGTGTTGGAAATGTACACTGATTGCTATGGAAAGTACATTGTCTTGTTGTGACAAAAATAATTAAGCTACTGTAATCTCTGTGTCAGGGTGGCTTTTGGAGGTGTGCCAACCATGTAAACTGAGAAAACAGAGATCCCAGAGAGCTAAGTAACCCGAATTTTATATATATATATATATATATATATATATATATACATACACACAGTATATAGCAGCAGGCAGAAGGACAGAGGCAATGGAGACAGAAAGCATGGCAGATCATGATCCACATTCCACGCCACTAATTCCAGGTTGTTGCCTCAGTGGGTCCACAGGCTGTTTCCCAATCAGGAGCAGTCTGTTTCCCACTCAGGAGCAGTCTATGAATATAGTGGGTCCCTAATTATAATCTGCCAATCATTGTAGTGGGTGAATGTCATCCGTCTTTACACATTAAATGTGAAGATAACCATGGATCTGACAACACTTTTCAATTAGGGTCTAGAACTGTACAGCAGAAAAAAAGACTAGGTATGCTGCATTTCTTTGTTCCATGTTTCTACAAGGGTGAGTTAACAATTATCCACACTCTGGCTGTACAATTTATTTTATTCAACTTTCAGAAAGGACAGATATATATATTTTTTAATATAATCTCCCCAGTCACTCCTGTTCAGGTTTAAACGTGTTACATCACTTCATTTGTGACTGTGGTGTGAGAAACAATGGCTGCCCCACTTGAGATTTGCACAAAAGTAGAGCAGCGTGCAATGATACTTTTTTTTCTGGTCTCTGGATGTGTCTTGTGCCTATATTTGTCAAAGACTTTGTGCACAGTGTAGAGAAATTGTTTTGTTGAGAAGAAGTGTGTATGAATGACAGTGGGCACGGAGGCGAATGCTGGAGTCACCACTATGTATAATTGTGGTTTTGCTGGTTTGTCTGTTTCTCCCCCCCCCCCCCCTTTGTCTTTTTCTATCATTACAGGTATTCTGCTCTTACCTGAGGTAAAAGGAAAGGAGCCCTGTGATTGGATCCTGGTTGCTGAGACAGGAGATTCTGCCTAGTTCTGATTGGTTCCTGGCCCATTGGCGGGAATGGAGGGTATTTATTCACAGGTTGGCTCGCCTGGTCCTCTGTCTGTCAGGAGCAGCTGAGGAGAGAAGACATCGCCTGTCAAGATCAGCTGGAGTAGAAGTATCGCCGCTGGAAGAAAGAAGACAGAGCTGTCAAGCTTCATTGAAGTCCTTGTGGTTTGTCGGCTCAGCAGCAAAAGAGCTTTTTGCTGTGCCGGCATTCCCTAGGCAGAAGCGGTCTATTTACTTTAATATTACGGCTGTAATTTTGCGTCTTTTTAAAGACGAGGCAAAAGTGCTTTTCTTTGCCTTGCTTCGCTGAGTGTTTGGTTCGCCCCTGCCTTAGTTTTTTATGCTTGGCAGAAGCACCTGAAGTGCGGGCGGGAGCGCCTGAAGTGACGGCTGGAAGTGCCGGTATCCTATAGCGGTGCTCAGAATCTCCTGAAGCAGGCGTTCAGAAGTTTTGAAGCGGCGGGCAGAAGCGCCTGAAGCGTAAGGGCAGAAGCGCCTGAAGCTAGTTCCGGTGGGCAGAAGCGCCGAAGATCCTTTACATTCCTTACCTTTTTCTCCGTCGTGGTTTTAAGATGGAGGAGCTCCTTCAGAGATTAATCCAACGTGCTGAGGTCAGCGGCGGGGAGGCGTGGCTCCGGAGATGCCTCGGTGACGATCTTCCGGCGCAGCACGGGGAGGCGGGACCAGAGGACGTCGCGCCTGGAAGTGACGTTGGGGACGCCATCGATGTCACCATAAGTGCGCCGGCTGGCACAGCTGAAGGAGGAGCGGCTTCCCGGATTTCTTCTCTGCCGTGCCGTTCATCCAGGAGGATGAAGAGGCCAAGAAGATCCTTCTCTCCAGCGGAAGAATCGTTAAGAAGTGGCAGCAGGCGCTCCTCCCCTAGCCGGGCTGTACCGCAGGCTGGGGTCGCTAGTCGAGTGCCGCCGCCAGCTTCCACCCCTTCTGCCCAGGCACCTGCTCCGGATCTAGGTGAGGTGTCTTGTGGGCCTAGTTCTGCTGCGCCCAACATCAATAATGAAAATTTTCTTTTAGGTTTAGCTAAATTGTTCTCTGATATGGCCGGGAATGTTAATTCCAAGCAGGTTACACAACCTGCAGCTGTATGGAATAATGTTCCTGCAGCCGCAGTACCATCTGTTAGTTCTGCAGATAGACTGGTTTCGCCTGGGGTGGCTGAAACATGTTTTAAGGAGGCTTTGACGTGTGAAAGTTCTCCTTTGGGGTTTCATTTATCCCAGGTGACACAAGAGAAAATTTGGAGGGGGGAGTATATTGATATTTTATCTTTAGAAAGAACGAAGAAAAGGAGGAAGACAGGAAGAGATCTGTACCGAGGTCATTTTTTAACTGGTTACAGGCGTTTTGTGTGTTTTCGTCAGTTTTGTGTATGAAAAAACCTCATCTTGCTATAGTTTTGTTTCAGCATTTGGATTCCATCCTAGAGGCTTACCGCAATTTCGGTGGCCTTGCGTGGTTTTCATATGACGAAACATTTCGTCAGAAGCTGGCGGTTCATAGCAATATGAGGTGGGGGTCAAAGGATGTGGGGCTTTGGCTTAGCCTGATGCTACCTCAAAGGGGTGGTTTTCAGGGTAGGCCAAATGTTTCACAGGCGTCTCTCCCAAACTTTAAAAAAGGTATATGTTTTGCATATAACGAATCAGCATGTAAATGGTTAGCAAATTGTAAATACCGTCATGAGTGTTCAGTCTGTTCTGGCGCTCATCCTAGTTTTCGGTGTTTTAAAAAAGGTAATCAATCCTCTTTGCAAGGTCACTCTAGTAGAGAGTTTCAAAAAAGCTCAGACGCCGGTGAAACTGGAAGAAATGCGCCCCTGGCTAGAATTGTTTCCAGACCGGTTGAAGGCGGAAATAATTCTTAGTGGTTTTTCTGTTGGGTTTTATGTCCCTAAATTTTTAGGTAAAGGTTGTATGTGGTTTGAAAATTTACCATCTGTCAAGAGGAATTTTGAGATTGCTGAACGGAAGATAAGGAAAGAAATTGAAGAGGGTAGGGTAGCCGGTCCGTTTCCTTCTCCCCCCTTTTCTGATTTTAGGCTATCCCCATTGGGTTTAGTTCCAAAAAAAGATCCCAATGATTTTAGATTGATCCATCATTTTTCTTATCCTGAGAAGTCATCTCTTAATGATTCTTTGGATAAGGAGGTGGCATCAGTATCGTATGCATCTTTTGATGATGCGATTTCGTTACTGAATTTAATGGATGAGGATTGTTTTTTGGCTAAAGCGGATATTAAATCCGCCTTCCGTTTACTTCCAGTTCACCCTGAAGGTTTTAACTCGCTAGGGTTTTAGTTTAATGGTGAATTTTTCTTTGATAAGTGTCTCCCTATGGGTTTATCTTGGTCTTGTTTTTATTTTGAGACATTTTCTTCGTTTCTGCATTGGGTTGTTTCAGAGTCGGTGGGTTATTCAAGTTTAATTCATTATTTAGATGATTTTTTGTTTATGGGTACATTTAGTCAGTGTTTGAAGTTGTTATTAGGTTTTAAGCAGGTTTGTAAGCAATTTGGCGTACCGCTAGCGGATGAGAAGACAGTTTGGCCTTGTAGAGAGATTGAGTTTCTAGGGATAATTATAGATGCGGTCAATAGGGAGTTTAGGCTTACCCATTGAGAAAGTTGAGAAACGTTGTTAGCTGTTAGGAAGGTTAGGTCTTTAAAGAAGGTGCAGTTAAAAGAATTGCAAAGTTTATTAGGCCTGCTGGCTTTTGCATCCAAGGTCATTCCAGTGGGCGTGTTTTTCAAGGCGTTTGTATATGGCGACTACAGGCCTTAAATCTCCATATGCCCATATTCGTGTGACTAAGGTGCTATAAGGATGATTTAGCGGTTTGGGAGAATTTTTGATTCATTTTAACGGACGTAGAACATGGCAGGATGAGTTTCAAGAGGCTGGTGCGTTGGGTCTTTTACAGATGCTTCTGGTTCCTGGGGTTATGGGGCATTTTTCAATGGCCAGTGGTCTGCTGAGCCTTGGCCGCAATGGTTGATGGAGTCCGGTTTAACTAAGAATTTAGTTTTGTTAGAGTTATTTCCTATTGTAGTTTCGTTAGTAATTTGGGGTAATTTGTTTAGGGATAAAAGGGTGTTAATTTTCTAGATAATAAAGGTGTTCTGTTACGCCATTAATTGTCTTATCTTCACACTGTAAGTGGTTGTAGTGAAATTATTACGTCAATTGGTTTATATTTGTATGGAGCTTAATTTATGGATTAAGGCGAAATACATTCCGAGCAAGGATAATGCTATAGCTGATTCCCTTTCCCGCGCTCAGTGGGAAAGGTTTTTCTCTCTAGTGGCGGGAGCAGAGAAGGTCGGGATTCCTTGTCCGGAGCAGGTCTGGAATCTTATAAGGACTTGATCGCCAGCTATATTCAGAGGCCATTGGCCCCGCAGACGTGGTATGGCTATTCTTTGGCGTGGAGGAGATGGTGTCAGTTTTGTAGTGCTAATAATTTCTTTTGTCTTAACCCTGAGGTGAATTGTTTTTTGCAATTTTTATGTTTATTGTTGGAGGAAGGTCTTGGTTTTGCTGCAGTTCATAAGATTGTTTGCGGGGTTTCTTTCTTTTTTATGCTAGCGGGGTTGCCATCGTTTTCTAGTCAGTTTATTGTCAGGCAGTTTCTTAAAGGAATTAGAAGGGAGCGAGTCGCACCGGATAAGAGAAGGCCTATTTCGTTTGAGCTTTTAGAACAGTTGGTGTCTGTCTTGTGCAGGTGTACTAGTTCTAGCTATGAGTCGGTTTTATTTAAAACGGCGTTCGTGCTGGCCTTTTTTGGTGCTATTAGGATTGGGGAGTTGGTTGCTCCTAATAAAAAAGCGGTTTCGATTTTGAGGTTTGAAGATGTGAGGATGACATGCTTTGGGTGTGGTTTTGTTCATTAGAAAGTCTAAAACGGATCAGTTGGGTAAGGGAGCTTTAATTAAACTAGCAGCTCTGGATGCGTTCATCTGTTTGTCCAGTTCAGTCGGTTAGGGATTTTCTGTTAGTCAGACCAGGTAAGGCTGGGTTACTTTTTGATACATGAAGATGGGTCGTCAATGTCTAGGTTTCAATTCAATGCCATGTTGCGAAAATGTTTACAAATGTTGAATTTAAGTTTGGAACGGTTCTCATCTCATTCGTTACGTATCGGGGCGGCCACTGTTGCTTCTGGTTTAGGATTGAATGAGGAGGTTATTAAGAAAATTGGCAGATGGGAGTCTAGTAGATATAAGTTGTATGTCCGTCCTAACCTTTTGTTATAATTTGGTTTAATGTCTTTTAGGTTCTAAGCAGTTAACCGTTTGGATACTAGGCCATTCTTTTATTTTTTGGGCCGAAAAGAGAGTGGCTGAACGCAGTTATGCGCAGAAGGCATTCACCGGTTTGTTTACTTCGGTTTTCTGGTTGGGATTTAGAGGTTTAAAGTGGAGACAGATTGTACCAATTTTAAGAGGTGAATTGCTCTCGTTGCCTCAGCCTGACATTCTTATAATTCACGCTGGCGGCAATGATTTAGGAAAGATCAAAACAATATATTTAATTAGTCAAATGAAGTCGGATTTGAGTTACATTCATGGCCTGTTGCCGAAGGCGGTTTTAATTTTTTCTGAAGTTATTCCAAGATTTATCTGGAAAAATGAGCAGTTATCCTTTGTTAATCGGATTAAGAAACGGGTTAATAGAGCAATGGAGAAATACCTTCCAAGTTTAGGTGGTTGGAGTTTTAGACACACTGAGCTGGAAGGTTTTGTGTTAGGGCTATATCGGGACGATTTAGTTCACCTGTCAGATATAGGCCTGGATATATTTAATGTTGGGTTGGAGGAAATGATTTAAAAAGGCGCGGTCTTTAGGGGGAACATGCGAGTTAATGCTCGCATGTCTGGTGGGTTAGTCACCCAGTGTACTGGGGGGACGGTAGTGGTTAAGCAGCTATGGTATTTAAATTATTCAACATTTTAAGGTCTATTTATTGTATGATAATTTTTAACCCTTAATAAAGGACCGCGGCCTTTTATCACCAACTTGGCGTTGTGTGCTTATTGGAGTTACTTGAATATATGTAAGGATTGCTCATATAGCACCATGACAGTGGGCACGGAGGCGAATGCTGGAGTCACCACTATGGTGACATTGAGCATGTATAATTGTGGTTTTGCTGGTTTGTCTGTTTCTCCCCCCCCCCCTTTGTCTTTTTCTATCATTACAGGTATTCTGCTCTTACCTGAGGTAAAAGGAAAGGAGCCCTGTGATTGGATCCTGGTTGCTGAGACAGGAGATTCTGCCTAGTTCTGATTGGTTCCTAGCCCATTGGCGGGAATGGAGGGTATTTATTCACAGGTTGGCTCGCCTGGTCCTCTGTCTGTCAGGAGCAGCTGAGGATAGAAGACATCGCCCCGCCCTCCCCTCCCTTTGTTTTAATTTGTATCCTGTCGCGGTCCTAGATTAGAGGGGGGTTAGTCACCCAGTGTACTGGGGGGACGGTAGTGGTTAAGCAGCTATGGTATTTAAATTATTCAACATTTTAAAGTCTATTTATTGTATGATAATTTTTAACCCTTAATAAAGGACCGCGGCCTTTTATCACCAACTTGGCGTTGTGTGCTTATTGGAGTTACTTGAATATATGTAAGGATTGCTCATATGGCACCATGCCTATGGAAGCTCAAGGAATATTCCACAAGTGTGAGGGTACTTTCACACTAGTGGCATGGCTATCCGGCAGGCTGTTCCGCAAGTACCCGTGTGCTGCCGTGGGGTGCAGCACACGGGTACTTGCGGCATGGCGGATCTGGCGGAACAGCCTGCTGGATAGCCATGCCGCAAGTGTGAAAGTACCCTAAGCCTTGAAGAAGGAGCCGAATGTCTATCCACCTCCACAAAAGATTACAACATTGAGAATGCACATGAACTGATTATGTTGGATAGACGAGGCAATGGATTATGTGTTTTCTGAAATATAATTAAAATAAATTCGATACCCAGAGTGTGGATAACTTTTGGCTCACCCTGGCATGTACGGCAGGCGTTAACATAAAGCATAAATAGGGAGGTTGTGTTGCAAAACAGGGCCAAATCCTACTGCCTAGATATTTATTGCTGCTAAGTGAACCAATAGCTAGAATAGAGGTGCCCCTTTTCCTCTTGAGCACACTTTGCCCTATGTAAACTTCTTTATGTACAGTATGTTTAATCTTACAAATACTGACAAAATGTTACTGTACAGTAAACAATGTACAATTCAATCTTATCAAAACAATTTTAGAGGCAGATTGAAATGAATATGCTTCTTTTTATTAAAATTGGCAGGTTTATTAATAAGGCCTTTGACATGATATTATGCAAAAATCACAGTATCACATTTTAAAGTTTCAATGCGTTGTTGTAGACCATAAGCACCACTGCACATTTAGAAGTGATTACGATCTAAAGTCTAGTATCTGCAGTTATACAGAGTTATAGAAGGTATATGCTCATTAGATATGCAAATTTAATGTAAAACATGCAATATTGTAAAACACAAAACAACACATCTGAGTATAGTGTCATTTGAGGATAGGGTTGATGTATTTGTGCAATACCTAACTATACAGTATGTTGAGATCAGAGTCATGTACATTCATAATCAACTATGCCTTGCAATCACTAGACAATCTTTGTTTTTTGCACATTAAATATATCTCCATTTTAGACATTCAACTAAAAAAATAATTGAAATATAATTATTTTATTCATATCTTATTCCTGTATTGAAGGAGTCCTGTTTTATTTCTGGTCGTTTTATCTTGACCTAGAGGAAAAGAAATTATGTCATTGGAAAGGTTTGCAAAAATGGATTATTTGACATAGTTACCTTTCTCAATAAATTACACACAATTAATTGCTATTTAAACCTGAATTTCCCAATAAACACATTTTTCTAGCACTCTTTTTTTTATTATACTGTATATTTGCTCTGACTGTGACATCTGTATACCAAAGGCTCTGACATGAAACCCTTTAGTTGGCCTAAGGACTTTATTTCTAAGGCCTCTTTCACACATGCGTTGTTAGGAACCGGCGTGCACTTCCGTCGCCGGAATTGCCCGCTGGATCTGTAACAACGCAAGTGAACTGAAAGCATTTGAAGACTGATCAGTCTTCAAAATGCTTTCAGTGTTACTATGGCAGCCAGGATGCTATTAAAGTCCTGGTTGCCATAGTAGTAGTGGGGAGATGGGGAGCAGTATACTTACCACCCGTGCGGCTCCCAGGGCGCTCCAGAATGACATCAGAGCGCCCCATGCGCATGGATCACGTGATCCATGCATTCACGTGATCCATGCGCGTGGGGCGCCCTGACGTCACTCTGGAGCGCCCCGGGAGCCGCACGGGCAGTAAGTATACTGCTCCCCCGCTCCCCACTATACTTTACAATGGCAAGCAGGACTTTAGCGTCCTGGCTGCCATGGTAACCATTCAGAAAAAGCTAAACGTCGGATCCGGCGATGCGCCGAAACGACGTTTAGCTTATGGCCGGATCCGGATTAATGCCTTTCAATGGGCATAAATACCGGATCCTGCCTTGCAGCAAGTGTTCAGGGTTTTTGGCCGGAGCAAAAAGCGCAGCATGCTGCGGTATTTTCTCCGGCCAAAAAACGTTCCGGTCCTGAACTGAAGACATCCTGATGCATCCTGAACGGATTTCTCTCCATTCAGAATGCATTGGGAAAATCCTGATCAGGATTTTTCCGGCATAGAGCCCTGACGACGGAACTCTATACCGGAAAAGAAATACCCAAATGTGAAAGAGTCCTAAGTTATGCTGCTCTAGGCAATGACACCAAATTTGTTCCAATGTAGACAAGGTGCCTGAGGACATGGATACAGAAGAAAGCAGGGACATAACTTGAAACTGATAGGTTTCATAGCAAACTAAATTTACCACACTACAGCCCAGATCATCAGACTCCAGACCCCTCAAATTAATCAGACCAAGAAAACAATCCTCCTAAATTATTCGGACCATTGCCCTAGATTACTCAGACTCCACATCGAACCCTCTAAATTAACTGAACCCCAGATAAGACCTCTAAATTAAACTGCTTGTCTGGGCTTTTACTATTAATGACCTATCCTCAGGATAGGTCATCAATATCAGATCGGCAGAAATCCGACACCTGGCACCCCCGCCGACTGCATGCACCGTGTCCCTTCTCTCTTCCTGTTCACTACTGCTTTGCCATAGACAGCAACAGCAGGAAGAGAGATGGGAGATGGCACGTGCGCACGGCGGGCTGTGTCTCCTCATACAGCTGATCAACGGGGGTGCTGGGTGTCAGTTCCCTGCCAATCTGATATTGATGACCTATCCTGAGAATAGGTTATCAATAGTAAAAGACGACAACAACATACAACGGTAGAAATATGGGGGATTTCTTCATTTCTGTGAAAGCTTTTTTTGCTGTTTGGTTCCTGTGATCACCATGGTGATAGCTATAGGGACTTCTAGGATAGCAGTTGTACCCTATCAGAGGCCGGTGTCATCGCTGCCTAAGCCGAACTGCATAGAGCTCAGGGCACAGACTAGAAGAGTTCAGTGTCTTGCACTGCATCGCTGATAGCAGAATAGAGGTATTTCAGTTTATTATTTTTATTTGGCAGCATGCTGCTGGGCCACAATAGGGTGGGTATCATTATTTTGTAACTGGACAAAGCACTATGGGGACATTGCGGCAGTAAAAAGGAGCATTTACGTACTCGCACACACAAATTGCAAAGGGAATTATTTTTCTGGCAAATCTTATAAGGAGTCATTTTTTGTACTGGCATACATTATAAGGGGGGATTTTTGTACAGGCCCACATTATGGGGGGAGTTATTTAACAGTAACGCTGGAGGGTTAGGTTAAGGAACTGGCATGGGGGGCACCATTCCAGTTTTTGCCTCAGACAGCAAAAAGACTAGGTGCAACCCTGATTGCTCTACATACCCATGTCTTCCCAGACAGAACAGAAGAAACAGATCTCTGTAGTATGCAGCTCAAAGGTTTCCACCGGGATATATAACATGATGTTTGTGCATAAAAATGAAATACTCCAACATGATTCTACTGTGCTCAGGAGAAATCCATTAAGAAGCTAGTAGGGTTCATTAACTAACATAAATAAAAGAAATGCTGCAAGTGAAACCAAACAATTATTATGGTTCTACCAGTATATATCAATAATAAGGAAATTAAGCTGTACTGTTATTTTGATGATGTAAGGTATTAGTTATCATACCTCTACTAAGCTATTGACTTTTTCGAGGTGTGGTTTCCAGTTGACCAAATCTGGAGAATTTTTACTGTCTTCGTCTTTAGTTGGTACTTCTGGTTCTCCTAGCCGCTCGAAGGCTAAAAACATGGATTAACATGATAAGACATATGAGCTACACATTTTATATATATATATATATATATATATATATACACACACACATAATGTATAACAACATAAGATATCTACTTACATGAAAATAGAGATGTTTTCCAGCTAAACCGAGATTGGTATGCTCTGATTAGGAAAATACAATAAATAATATATTAGTAGATCATAAGAGAAAACAACAGGCAAAAAGTTAATGCAAACTTAGAAAATGCTCTTAAAACTATGAGTAAAGCCTCATTCACACATCAGTGTTTTGGTTAGTGATTTCCATCAGTGATTGAGCCAAAACCAGGATTGGAGCCGCCACAGACATAGGTATAAGTGGGAGATCTGCAACTGTTCTGTGTTTAGAGCCGCACCTGGTTTTAGCTCACAAAATTACAATCACTGATGGAAACCACTGACCAAAACACTGACGTATGAATAAGGCCTCATGCACACGATCGTATGTGTTTTGCAGTCCGCAAATTGCGGATTCACAAAAAGAAACGGATGACGTCCCGTATGGCATCCGTTTTTTTGCGGATCCATTATTTTCGTGGATCTATTGCAATAATGCCTATCCTTGTCCGCACACTAGAAAAAAATAGGACATGCTCTATTTTTTTGCGGAATGGAAAAACGGACATACGGAAATGGAATGCACACGGAGTACCTTCCGGATTCCGGATACGGAATGAAAATACGGAAAAGGAACAAGGCAGTGTTCATATGGCAGTAAAAAATGGCACTTAGCAGGTGCCAAGATTGACTTTTCTATATTTTACAATAAAAGGATGGCCTATCCCATGTTCTTACTCCTGTTGTTATATCTGGACTCCACTGCACTAGGGCAAAGAGCAGCGCATCACTCATACAACATGCAAATATTATCATTTAAATGTTTAAAATGGTAAAATAGCTGATGGACATGCTGTCTGTACTCTGTACCATTTTTTTATGATATACATTTACTTAGGGAACTGAACCAGAGTTCGGGAAATGTTTTCTTACAGTTCAAATTAATTTCTGAAATAATTACGCAAAGTCTCATGAGAGTCAGTCTTAGTATATCAGGGCCATAGTGCCCAATCCATTAAATATTTCATATTAAATTGCATTTATTTCCTGAAAATGTACATTTGATATAACAGTAGTTGTCACTTACTCATCTATATCACCATCATTCTGTTTTATCTTTCTATACCACCGTACTCCAAACCAGATTCCCAGGAGCAGCAGTAGAAGGAAGGCCAAAGATCCAAATAATATGCCAAAGAATGCATTCAGGTTCATAGAGAGATGTTCACATTGTGGTCCAGATGTGATATATATTGAGAAGGGTTTACAACTGAAATAAGAAAAATGCAGAAAACATAAAGTCTTGTGTTTATATTTGGTGTCATGAGTATAAGAGCTAAACTACTGTAGATAATCATACATACATAGTAACATAGTTTGTAAGGCTGAAAAAACACATGCGTCCATCCAGTTCAGCCTGTTATCCTGCAAGTTGATCCAGGGGAAGGCAAAAAATCACATGAGGTAGAAGCCAATTTTCCTTATTTTAGGAGAAAAAGAAGTCCTCCCTGACTCCAATCAGGCAATCAGAATAACTTCCTGAATTAACAACCCATCTCTAGTAACTATAACCTGTAATATTATTACACTCCAGAAATACATCCAGTGCCCTCTTGAACTCTTTTAGTGAACTCACCATCACCACCTCCTCAGTAGTGATGAGCGACAGGGGCAATATTCGAATTTGCGATATTTCGCGAATATTTGTTAGAATATTCAGCATATATTCGCGGATATTCGTATTCGAGATTATTCTGTTGATTGCGAAAAATCGGCAATGAAATATTATGAATATTCTAACACCCGAATATACTATGGAATATAGTGCTATATATTCTTTTTTTAGAATATTCGTAATTTTTTCCCATCTGAAGTCATGATACCCCCTGCGTAAGTTGCTTTTGGGCCAATGACTGTTCACATTCAATTGGAAAAAATTATGAATATTCTAAAAACTGAATATATATATATTCGTGTTTTAGAATATTCACATTACGCGAAAATTACATTGCCGATTTTTCGCATAAGAGGAAAAACGTATTTTCTTCTGCGAAAAATCGGCAATGTAATATTCGCGTAATGTGAATATTCTAAAACACAAATATATAACACTAGAATATAGTGCTATATATTCTTTTTTAGAATATTCGTCATTTTTTCCAATTTAATGTGAACAGTCATTGGCCCAAAAGCAACTTAAGCAGGGAGGAATCATGACTTCAGATGGAAAAAAAAATAACAAATATTCTAAAAAACTAAAATATAGCACTATATTCTATAGTGCTATATATTCGGGTGTTAGAATATTCGCATTACGCAAATATTTCATTGGCGAATTTTCGCATAAGAGAAAAAAAACTAAATAATGAAGAATATTCAAATTCACTACAGACTACAATATTGCAGCCTTCTCACATTGGCCCACAAGCAAGAAGCAGGTAGGTATACTAGGAAATGGGTTCAGATGAAAAAACAAAACAAAAAACGAATATTCGTTTTTACACTATATTCAAAATATTAGCGAATTTTCAAAGTTCTGATATTCGCAATAAAAATTTAAAATTTGAATATTCGCGCTCAACACAACTCCTCAGGCAGACAGTTCCATAGTCTCATTACTCTTACCGCAAAGAGATCTCTGTACCGATACAGGATGTATTTACACATAGTTATTAAATCTCCCCTCAGTAGTCTTTTTTCTAAAGTGAATAACCCTAATTTTGATAATCTTTCAGGGTACTTTAGTCCACCTATTCCAGTAATTACTTTAGTTGCCCTCCTCTGAACCCTCTCCAGCTCTGCTATGTCTGTCTTGTTGACTGGAGGTCAGAATTGTATATAATACTCCACACAATCGTTCAGACGATTGACGATACAAGCAACCTACCGACACAACGCTACTGATAATGACAAGCATTTACATGCAGGGAGTATTGTGTATATGTTCGCTTACACAATGATCATTGACTGTCTTCAGACAGGTCTAGTCATCTTGCCTATCTGTGAAAGGTCACACGACGCACATTTACATTGCCAAAATTCATACACTATAAACATACACAATAAACGGCAATTTACTTATTCTTGTCAACAATTTCAAAAGAGTTGAGCGAGCGCCTTTAGTAAAAACATTCAGTTGCTACAAACATTCACATTACATGATTATTGTCCACCTTTAATCACTAGCGTTCAAACAATTATCTACTTGTCTAAATCCAGCATTAGCTCATTAAGAAAACAACTGCAGCAAATCAATAGCCATTAAAAAGCATATTGCAACTTGCTGCAGTTGACTTAAGGCGGCTTTAGACCGGCCGATGGAGCAGCCGATTGTCGGGAAGGAAATGTACCTTTCAGATAGTTGGCTGCTTGTTCAGTGAAGGAGACTGCGCATTTACATGCAGAGATCTCCTTTACAGTATGAGGACAAGGGATCACTACAGTGATCCATTGTCCTCATACAGAATCACTGTTTCTGGGCAGCAGAAGGTTGTTTAGACAGCACTATCTGCTCCCCAGAAATGATAACTGGTAGTGCCTGCACAAACTACAGGATCACCCGATGAATCAGGTGATCGGCGAAACATTTAGATGGCCAGATTATTGGTAATGAGCATTCGAAGGAATGGCCGTTCCCGATAATCTGGATAATTATTGGTTCATCTAAATCCACCTTTAATGCAGTGCAAATGTTTTCCCTTTATCATACCATGCACCCAAAATCATCTGACAGATTCACTTTAAATCCCTCCTATGCCTTTTATCCCTTTTTTCTACCACATTTCTCTATATTACCCAATCTCTGGTTTAGATGTATCTGATGTTAGGTTACTGTACTGCTGTATGCTGTATAGTTGCATTTCATTACTGTTTTAGAGGACTTTTTGTAATTCTGTTTTAAGACAAAGGTTGTTAACATAACATACTTTAACATGAAATCATAACGACATACCTGCAGCTAACATTTCCATTATCAAGGTGACAGATGCCATAATTCTGACAGTGTGTACCGATGTCACACTTTGAGACACACTGCAAGTTCTCACGAAACACTGTATATCCATCATAAGGACACGTGGCAAACTCTGCCAACTGTTCTACAGTCGCTAAGAGAAAAAAAAACAGCATGAAACATAAGACTTATAAGACTTATATGAGATATCTGGGTGACCGGCCTTTATAAATGACACTACAGTAAAACTGGATGACAAGAGCCAGCTGCAGAGTACTTTAAGAGCACAATCTATCTGCAATGTATTGCTGATAAGTAGTCAGAGCGTAATGAACACATACAGCTTTTCTTCTGCTCTTGCTTGAGTGACAGATAGGAAAATGGATGAATGCTCAACTGAAATTATTTCATACTTTGTGGTGCTTGCTATAACATATAATAAAGCATGATATTAATCCTTCCACAGCTGGGCCTCCTCTAGAATAGATGCTGAATAGATAACATCTTCTGGTCATGGATGGTGTGTGGGAAATCAGCTGTTGAAACTTTAAAACAGAAAGAGCCTGGCACTTGAAAACTTTCATGGCATATTTCTCATTTTTTGTGTGTCCCTTTAGGCTGGGTTCACACGGGCGTCATGTTTGACGCCCGGATAAGAGGCGGGTGTGTTGAGGGAAAATGCGCAATTTTTCCACGCAAGTGTAAAGCGTTTTAATGCGTTTTGCACGTGTGTGCGAAAAATCGGCATGTTTGGTACCCAGACCCAAAGCCGGACTTCATCACTGAAGTCCGGTTTCGGGTTGAGTATTCTTTATATTTTATTATTTTCCCTTATAACATGGTTATATTGGAAAATAATAGCATTCTAAATACAGAATGCTATGTTAACAGGGCAATAGAGGGTTAAAAATAACAAATAAATGAACTCACCTCTTCCCATTGATCGCATAGGTGCAAGGAACATCTTCTATCTTCATATCTGTTGGTTGAAGGACTTTCGGTGACGTCACTGGGTCACATGGGTCACATGGTCCCATTATGGACGCTTTTGATTGGACCATGTGACCCATGTGACCCAGTGACGTCACCGAAGGTCCTTACCCAGCAGAATGAAGAAAGAAGAATGATCCCAGGACCTACGTGATCAAGAGGAAGAGGTGAGAAAGTTTTTTTTTATTTTTAACCCTCTCTTCCCTTTTTTACATAACATTCTGTAATTAGAATGCTATTATTTTCCCTTATAACCATGTTATCAAGGAAAATAATAAAGATCGGGTCCCCATCCCGATCGTCTCCAAGCAACCATGCGGGTAAATCGCACCACATCTGCAGTTGCTTGCGGATGCTTGCGATTTTCCCGCAGCCCCATTCACTTCAATGGGGCCTGTGTTGCGTGAAAAACGCAGAATATAGAACATGCTTCGATTTTCACGCAACGCAAAAGTGATGCGGGAAAATCACCGCTCATGTGCACAGCCACATTGAAATTAATGGGTCCGGATTCTGTGCGGGTGCAATGCGTTTACCTCATCACGCCTGTGTGAATGCAGCCTTAGTCTTAGCCCTCCATACACACCAGTCCTGAGTCAAGGAAGGTGTAAAGCATGATGGCATTCAACGCACTACTCCCTCTCAATTAGTTCATCTGGATGTAGCCCGCCATCACTAAACGGAGCTGAAGGGTAACCTGAACCTCACTCAGTTAAGAGCTCCCTAGATTGACTTTGCTGCCAGCCTGAAAGAGATGAGCGAATTTCTCAAGAATTCTATTCGGCCGGTTTGCCGAATTTTTCAAAAAATTTGGTTTGATCGGAATTTATTTGTGGCGAATCACGTAAAAAAACATCTATTTCCTGTCTGCAGAGAACACTGTGCCTTGCATTAACATGCATAGGAAGTCTGCTGTGGTAGTGAAACAATACTGTGAGTCAGTATGACATGCAGATGACAGGCGTCGCTCTTAGAATCACTTCAGACTTCACCAATTTGGGAAGTTACGGGGACAAAACTGACCAAATAACTCAAGTGTGAACTCAGCATTACAGGTCAATGTTAGCGTCAAGAAGTAGCGCACTCTTTTTACACTGTTGGCAGCTGATTCCACATAGATTTCTACAGAACCTTTTCTATTAAATGCTTATACAAGTAGAGCCCCCTCAACAGAGTTAAGAGGTTGTCAGAAGTAAGTTTGTGTTGACATCACTGATTACTTTGGCCTTCCTCTGATCCATCAGAACAATAACCCCCAGAAAACAGATCTTGTTTGTGGACGATCCGCTTTCACTCAGTCAGCATTTGGTCAGTAATCCATCAGTATTGCTAAAGCCCCAAAAAAAACAGGAGTGGATCCAAAACAGAGATGACACATGAATGGAATATTTGATTGTCTTCTGTGTTTTATACCCACACGTGCGTTTGGCTACCAAATCATAGGCCAATTCTGATGCAAAATAGGGACCATGTCAAGCAAGCCTTACAGTTGCTACACAGACAGGATCCGTTGTGCGTATCATTTTTTTCTTCCTTCTGAGTTCTGACAGATCAGAAGAAGGGTCAAATAAATTGTGATGTCAGCCAGGGCAAAAGGCAACATAGTGGCCCAGTCATAAAGTGGGGAGGGTGGGAAGAGCATAAGTCCACAGAGTGAACCTATGAGATAGTGGTGAGGTGGCAACAGCATCAGGCGGCCACAGAGTGGCACAATGACAGAGTGTGGAGGTGGCGGCAAAAAGCAGCAGCATAAGGAGCAGGTCACAGGGTGGAACAATGACAGTGTGCATGTGGCAGCAGCATCAGGAGGCCACAGGGTGGCACAATGACAGTGTGGAAGTGGAAGCAGCAGCATCAGTAGGCCACAGAGTGGCAAGGTGACATAGTGTTGAGGTAGCAGCAGCATCAGGAGACCACAGAGTGGCAAGGTGACATAGTGTGGAGGTGGCAGCAGCATCAGAAGACCAGTAAGTGGCAAGGTGACATAGTGTGGAGGTGGCAGCAGTATCGGGACACCACAGAGTGACCCAGTGACAGAGTGGGGAGGTGGGTGGCAATACCAGTACCAGCTGAAGATGGTGGGTGAAAGAAGGAGCACTTGGCATCAGATGTGTGGCATCAGGCAGGTGGCAGCATCAGACTAGTAGCTGAGGCGGATAGACAGAAGAAACTGGTCTCTTTTGTCAAAGTGTTGGTGTGGCACCATGTATGATCTAGTCTAATGCATCAGGCATTGGTGGGTGGAAATCCTGGCTGATCCATGCCTGATTCATCTTGACAAAGGTCAGTCTCTCCACATTTTGGGTGGACAGGCAAGTTTTTTTTTGGGTAACTATGGCCCCCGCCGCACTAAACACCCGATCTAATGCTACACTACTGGCTGGGCAGGACAGCTTTTCCAGGGCAAACTCTGCCAGTTGCGGCCAAAAATCCAGTAGTCTGGAACTGCTCCGTACCCCCCCCACCCTGCCACAGCAGCCATGGCAGAGGAACGCGAGCGCAGAGTGCCCCCCCCAGTCAGACCTGCGAGAGGATGGACGATTGCACAGATAGGCAGTGGCCAACTGACTACATAGGATGTCTCTGTAGTAGTGCAGTTCGTCCTCTCTCCCAGCGGGGGTAAAAAAGGCCCCCATTTTGGACTGGTAGTGAGGGTGCAACAAGGTGGAGAGCCAGAAGTCATCCTTCTGCCGAATGGTGACAATTCCGCAGTCCCTACGCAAGCAAGCATGCATCGGGTCACTTGTGCAAGTGACTCGGAGTGACTCCATATCCACTGCATACTGCCACAGTGTTCCTGGGTCCTCTGCCTCATCTTCCTCATTGCCCTGTAGCTCCTCTGGCTGCTCCTGCTCCTCCTCTCCCGTCACCTATTTTGAAAAACCACCCACTTCGCTACACATTGCTTGTGCTCCAATGTCCTCCTCCTTCTCCTCCTCCAGTTCAATCCCCACAGGGCTCATGTGGCCGTGAGATCTAGCCGCCATGTCTCCAGTCCCCTGACCAGCCATATTTACCAGCATATGTTCCAGGACATGAAGCAGTGGAATTACGTTGTTCATCCTGTAGTTCTGCCAACTGACAAATAACGTGGAGTCCTCGAAGGGCCTGAGCAAATGGCAGGTGTCACGCATGAGCTGCCACTGGCTGACATCGAAGTTACACAGGGGAGTACTCCTGTCTGCTTGGTTCATCAAGAAATCGTTTATGGCTTTTCTCTGTTGCTACAGTTGGACCAACATATGGAGGGTGGAATTCCAATGGGTGGAAATGTCGCATATCAGCCTATGTTGGGGAATGCCGTTCTGATGCTGCAGCTCAAGGAGGGTGTGCTTTGCGGTGTACGAGTGGCTGAAAGGCATTCAAAGTTTCCTGGCCATTTTTAGTATGTCTTGTAGATGGGTGGAAGACTTCAGGAACCGGTTGACAACCAGATTGAACACGTGTGCCATGCAGGGCACATGGCTCAGCCTTCCTTGATGCAGAGCTGACACCATGTTCTTCCCATTGTCGGTCACCATGGTTACGATTTTGAGTTGTCGCGGAGAAAGCCAGGATTCGATTTCTTGATGAAGGACACAAAGAATTTCATCCCCTTTGTGACTCTGTTTGCCCAGGCAAATGAGGTGCAGTAGAGCGTGACACCACCGTGCCCTGCACATGTGGTATGCTGGAGGGGCACTGTAAATTGTCTCTGCAGTGAAGGCTGAGGACACGGTGGAGGATGAGGAGGCAGAGGCGGACATTGTCGCAGAACCAACGACGTGAGAACATGAAGGTTAAAGTGGCGACACCTGGCCAAGTTGCTGGTGTGGCTGTGCAAGAACCACATTCCTGCAAAGCGGGTGGTCTACCCCGGGCACGTTTGGCTCCCGAACTCTCCCTGCTCCATCCTGCTGACTCCTGGCCACGCTATTGGCTTGCTGGCTCCGCCGTTGCCTCACGGGCGAGCTGCCACCCTCTTCTCCCGATGATGATGATGAAGCCCCTAATTCACCTGGCTCCCAAGTACGATCTGCTACATCGTCATCATTGAGTACTGTCTGCACGTCTCTGATGTACTCCTCAATGGTTTCTGGGTCAGGAGCCTGACCGTTCGCAACAATAGCTCCCAACGCTACTCTTCTCATCGATACCGGAGGAAGCGGCGGATGTCTCCTCCACATCTTGGCTGGCCAGTAGCTGCTGACTGTCCTCTAGTAGCTCATTCTCGCTGTATAGTGGAGCTGAGCCCACAGCATAAAATACTTCTCTGGCTGAGGGAACAGAAAAGGACAGAGGCAGGTTGTGGACAGGTGAGGGCACAGGGCCTGCTCCCGGGCCATGTCAGCTAAGGGTTGTGTCTGACGAACTCACCGACTCTTGGCTGGGGGTGTCTGATGTCACTTGGGACGAAGTGGATGACCGAGTCAACCATTTAAGAACCGTTGGGTTTCTGGTCAAGACACGACCACTAGATGACACCAGGAGCTCAGGTCTCTCGCTGAGACTCCTGCTGCCACGCCCCCTTACTCTGCTGCAACCTGTGCGTATGAAAGAAACATTTAGGCCTCTGCCACTCCCCTGTGCAGGCCCTGGCACTTCTCTGTCTGACATACTGTTAGATCAGATAAATAAATAAAAAGGAAATTAAAACACCCCAAAAAAGTCTGTAATTTTCTCAGTTCACTGCACAACGGCTAATCAGCCCTTTTTTTATCAACTAATACACACCAAAAAGGGCTTTAGAACATACAACTGCACCACTAAACGGCAAATAGGCCCTTATTTTTTTCCACTTATAAACGTCACAAAAGGCTTTAGAACATATAACTGCATCACTGAACGGCAAATATATATATTTTGCCACTAGTATACGCCAAAAAGGGCTTTAGAATATATAACTGAACGTCAAACTTTTTTTTTTGCCATTAGTACACGCCAAAAAGTGCTTTAGAACATATAACTGCACCGCTGAATGGCAAATATATATATTTTTTGGCACTAATACACCCCAAAAAGGGCTGTAATTTTCTCACTTCACCACACAACGGCAAATACTTTTTTTGTGCCGCTAATACACACTAAAAAGGGCTTTAGAATATATAACTGTATCGCTGAATGGCAAACAGGCCCTTACTTTTTTCCACTTCCACTATACACTCCACAAAAGGCTTTAGAACATATAATTGCACACTGAACAGCAAATAGGCCCTTATTTTTTTCCACTTATACACGCCACAAAAGGCTTTAGAACATATAATTGCACCGCTGAACGGCAAATATTATATATTTTTTTGCCACTAATACACACCAAAAAGGGCTTTAGAACATATACCTGCACCACTGAACGGCAAATAATATATATTTTTTTGCCACTAAAACATGCCAAAAAGGGCTTTAGAACATATAACTGCACCGCTAAACGGCAAATAATATATATTTTTTTGCCACTAATACATGTCAAAAAGGACGTTAGAACATATTACTGTACCGCTGAATGGTAAATAATATATATTTTTGTGCCACTAATACACGCCAAAAAGGGCTTTAGAACATATAACTGCACCGCACAAGGGCAAATAAGACATAGAAATATTTCCTTGTAATAAATCTTGTTAATGACTGTATCAAACAGCACTTGCACCCTAATAACAAGAAAGGTTTGCTGGAATTACAGAGCTGTATAATGGCAATTTGAATCCGCAGTCAATGCAGCAAGGTTTAATAGGATTGTTCCTATTACGCAGGCTTTGAACTCCCCTACTGAACCCTGTTTTACTTTTATACTGTGGAATAATTCCTCCCTATCCTTTCCCTGAACTTCTATACAGCAAAATAAAAGTCTTTTCCACCATTGTCCCTAATGCCTACTGACGTCTCTCTCTGCACTAAGGACACTGGAAAATGGCTGAATCCAAGATGGCTGAGGGTATTTATAGGGCTGTAACATCACAGGGCTGGCTGGCTGGCTGCTGATTGGCTGTATGCATGGCATTGTGGGTGATCCCTCATTCCTAGAGTTCCTTGCTCCATGTCCTAACACGTGCAGCAGCCATTTTAGGAAGCGATTTGTTACCATGAAGCGTGAGGAAATTTGGATTCGGTGTGAGTCCAATTTTTCCTGAAATTCGGATCGAATTTCACTTCGGTAACTTCGATTCGCTCATCTCTAGTCGCTAGTAAGGTCTGCAAGAAATTAAATTATATGTATATATATATATATATATATATATATATATATATATGTACCGTAATTTTAACTGGTTATGACCCACCTCCTGCCCATGCCATAGTATGTTCATGGTGTGGGTTTTAGGCAGCTTCCTGAGCAATCGGTCAGACAAAAGTTGGGCACTCAAACCCAAATGTTGGGTTACCTACTGTCAAAAGAAATGCCTACATTTAAAAAACGTAACTTTTTCTCTTTTTTTTTTATTGGCATAGCCCCTAAAATTAGGACAATTGGCTTCTATCTCATGAGGGTTGAACTGGATGGACCGATATCTTTTTTCAGACTTGTTTTTTGCCTTCCTCTGAATCAACTTTGCAGGATAACAGGCTGAATGTGATGGCCGTATGTCTTTTTCAGCTTTAAACTATGTTACTATGTATAGTGTGACACAGTGAGAGGTTTGGTTGTGGAAAACAGGTATTTTCCTCTCAGCCTGTGCTGCAGGGTTGATTGGAGCCAGGTGAGGGCAAATACTGGACCGGATTTTAGGTGCCGGTCCGGTTTTTGGTTAACACCTAGTTGCCTTTAAAAGACAGCTTGGTTTATGCAAAGAGATCTCTGTGTTGGGATCTGATACCCTTGTTGCTGGACAGAGGCTTGCTACTTGTTTGGAGTGAAAACAGGTTCATGCTGCTATGAACAAGGACTTTGTGAGGCAGAATTGCCGCATGGTGTGAACTACCACCAATACCACAAAGGTGACTTTTTGCTTGAATTGGACTGCTTGTTTTGTCACTTGCCTAAAGTGTGAATAAAACACTGCACTGTTTTATCCAAAGAAAGTGTTTTTGCCTCTATACTGCGTCCGCTGACCCTGTCTACCAGAGCGAGTCCCCACAATTGGTGGAGAATACGAGCATAAAACCCCATGATAACAGTGTTTGGCCTCATTCCACCTAATCCGGAAATAAAGAGCAACTGCTGAGCTCCATATCTCACAGAGTCTGATAATGTCAGATTGACAAATGACTTGATGTTGAGCTCATCAACTAGCTGTAGCCAGAGGTCTGTTTGTGTCTGAAGATGGTCAGAAGGGAACACATCCAAATTTTCCAAACTCACATGTCCCAGACACGGCGGCCTGAACGGAGAAAGACCTTGCGGGATGTGCCCTTTGGGGATCGGGACTCTATAATCTGCTGGCGGTGTCACGAGCCTGGCCACGTACGAGCCGACTGTCCCCACCTGGTCGGGCCCATGGACGTAAACTTTGGGTATCGACAATCATGGTATGCCAGAAGGGTCGGTGTGTCAGAGACTATCCATAATGAACATTTGTGTCAGGTGGAGGTGGGAGACACTCCCGTGGCAGCTCTGCTAGATTCAGGGAGTCAGGTGACCCTGGTGAGGGCTTCCCTGGTGCGACTCACAGAGTTCACAGGCCAGAGAGTTGGGGTGTTCAGCATTCATGGAGATTTAAAAGAATACCCCACTGCTATGGTATCTGTAAGCACGTGTGCCGGCAGGCAGGTCCATGAGGTGGCTCTAACCACGAGTATGCCCTGTGATGTGATAATAGGAAGAGACTTTCCCTTGTTCCCAGCCCTTTGGCCGGCCATTGTACATACAATTCCCAGAGTGATAGGAAAACTTCCAGTATTGAGGCCTAGCCCAGATGAGGTGTTAGAACCCGGGAAACCCAAGGTAGAGGGGCCCACAGAAGGTCCGGTGGGTGAGGGGGAGAGTCCCACTAAATAGGATAGGTAGGAAACATAGGAAGATAGCTTGGCCAGCCCAAAGTCGGACCTATAATCGAGCATCTGGGGTCCGTAACTGTAGCCAGAGAGTTCTGTTTTTGGTTGTTGGGCCACCTTTGGACAGTAAGGTCAGTGCTAGAGCGAAAAAGATTCCGGTCTCTCTGTCTGCTAGCGGGGAAGTGGCTACCACAGAAAATTCTCAGAGAGCCAAGGAGTTTGTTAGTCGAAACACAGAGGTGTTTTATTATCTCCCTGAATGCCCTTCCATAACCCACCGTGATATCGTCACTGAGCCGCAGGCAAAAGTCTGGTTAAAGCCGTACCAGGCGCTTGATTGTAGCCAGGTGAGGGCAAATACTGGACCGGATTTTAGGTGCCGATCCGGGTTTTTGGTTAACACCTAGTTGCCTTTAAAAGACAGCTGGGTTTATGCAAAGGGATCTCTTCGTTTGGATCTGATAGCCTTGTTGCTGGATGCAGGCTTGCTACTTGTTTGGAGTGAAAACAGGTTTATGCTGCTATGAACAAGGACTCGTCAATTGTTTTTTTGGGTTCTAAGTGTGATAGAATACATTTATTCTAAGTCAATCGGATAATTTATGGCTATACAAAATTGATATTGTTTTTACGTTTTTTTTTTACTTTTCTACAACAAAAACACTATTTTTTTTTAATTATTTCTATGTCTCTACATTCATGGACCCATAACATTTTTATTCTTTTGTCATCGGGCTGTAAGGATTTGCTTTTTTCATAATGAGTTTTAATTTTCATTTGTGCCATTTTGGCATGCATATGCCTTTTTTTCACATTTTAGCGTTAACTACCTTTCCTTCACAATGTACAATAATGGCGCAGAGCGGAAAGGGATTAAACTAACGTGTGCAATTAAAAGCTAAACTGTGTTTGGTCCAGAAGACTGAAATTATGCTATCATGAACCGGTTAAAGTTAATAGGTGTGCCTTTGTTTAAACCACTATGTAAGTATAGTGAATTTTTATACCAGATATTCATGTATTTATAGTCATGATAGCATGTTAGACACTATTAGAAATATGAAAGTACGGTATATGTTACAATCAGTAAAACATCCACTTTTTGGCTAAACTCATTATCATTAATAAAACCAAGTGGAGCACATTCATGGGTGTAACTTGTTGTTCCTGGCCCTAATGCAAAATCTATACCAGGGTGGCGGCTACTACTTCTGCAATCTCTATAATTCTGTTCAACTGCAGAAGTATGAGGGTATGACCACACAGAGTAGCTGTACTGCAGTTTGGATATTTCCATCTGTAGCCTAGTTTCGCACGGCCATATGAGCTGCAAGTGCATCCTTTTAACTAATTAAAACTGCACTGTTTCGCCCTTCTTCACTGATAATGGCCACACAGTTTTGCAAAATACTCTGCTGCAGTTACCAAAGAAGACAGAAAAAACAATGCAGTTAAAATCAGTTAATAGGATGCAGCTTTGGCTTGTATGGTTATGCAGTACTTTGCTGCATACTAAGCACAACACAGCCGCTCTGTGTGATCATACTGCAGAACCCCAGAGCAGGGGGTATCTGCAAATGGTCTGTTATTAATGTGATTTTTTTTTGTATTGAATTGTTGTGTTATCTATACCCCACATAGTATGGTATGGTTGCCACAGCCAGGGTTAATAATTCTGGCTCATCCCCTGCAGGTTGCAAGGTGGTGGTTGTTTCCCTAATCTCTAGTGAGTTCTAGTGAGGGAAAGTTCAGGAAGAAGGGAATCTATGCCATGTGATCCCTCTCCTCAGGACTCCCATGGAGGCACCCTACACACCTAAGGAAGAACCCAGTCAGTTGCATCATTCAACCGGTACACTGTTATGCGCATTACAGGCATAATTAAAAAAGCACAGTCGCCTGCCATCAGTTCTAGAAGGATGGACTTCAGCAAGATACAAGGAGTGACATAATTCCCAGCTTTGCCAACCTCCATACCTCACTATCTAAGGAAAGGATTTTCACTGTACAGAAAAAGAACTGTACTTCATTGTTGTTAAATGTACTACAACTCCCATTTTGCACAAGACTTTGTACACATTTGGGGGCAATTTTTGAAATTATTTCATTGTACTCATTTTGAGCTAAAAATAGTTTTTTTTTTTCAATTGGTCTTTATTAAAAAAAATTGACCCCTGTCTCTGTGAGGCCTTTTAGTTTATCTAGTAGCAGGCTCTCACTCTGTTCCATCAGGCAGCTCAGCTGAGGGCTTCTTATTTCTGATCCTGGTTAATTCTTATCTTACTGATAAGAATGGGGCTTAAATAAGTGTTTATGACCTTTTGTTAATTTACAGATAAAGTTTATTAGATGAATAGCACAAAGTTAAAGTTTAAGCCCTTGTGACAGAACAGCTTAATACTTTTAATAAAGACAAATTGAAAAATATATTTTTAGCCTAAAATGGGCAAAACGCAATCATTTAAAAATTGTCCCCGAAGGTGTACATAGCCTTCAAAAAAAGAGACATTTGTTCTGCTACATCTGGCCTGCTTTACTTACTACTACACCATACATTGCCCATTGCATTCTATACACCCTGCCTTGCACCCACCCAAATACTTAACATCAAGGTCATCCAGTTACCATCAGGCAGGAGCCCCAGAATCAGGGTGTTCCCACAGGGTATAAATGGTGCCCTCCAGCATATGCTACACTGGCCCTAGAGAGCAAGTGTGAGAGAACATCCACTGTGATAGCCTGTGTTATAACAGTAGTCACTACCTCTACCATCCTCCTCTCCAGCTCATTAATGGCTACAGCAATAGCAAAGTGTATTTGGGAATGTGGTGCAGCTACTAAACAATGTCCAGTGTACCTAGTGTTTTTCGCAGACACATGTTTCTAGAAAAGCAGTAGTATTGCTTAATATATTGGAGGTTGGAAACACTTATTTTTTAACACAGATACACATTAGTATAGTGTTCATGTCAAAAATGTTTTAACCCTTTCAGGATCCTGCCGTATTTCACTTTAAGGAACAGGACGTTTTTTGGAAATTTGACATGTGTCACTTTATGTGGTAATATCTTTGGAACGCTTTTATTTATCCAAGCCATTCAGAGACTGTTTTCTTGTGACACATTGCACTTCATGATAGTGGCAAATTTCAGTCATATTTTTCATTTTTATTTTTACAAAAATGCCAAATTTACCAAGCAATTGGAAAAATTTGCAACTTTCCAAATTTCAAATTCTTTGCTTTCAAAACAGATAGTGATACCTCATATAATATTATTACTTTACATTTACCATATGTCTACTTCATGCTTGGATCATTTTATGAATGCCATTTTATTTTTTGGAGACGTTAGAAGGCTTAGGGCTCTTTCACACTTGCGTTCTGAGGATCCGGCGGGCACTTCCGTCCCGCCGGATCCGTCAGGACGCAAGTGGCCGGAGAGCATTTGAAGACTGATCAGTTTCCTGATCAGTCTTCAACATGTTTTCACTGTTACCATGGCAGCCAGGACGCTACTGGAGTCCTGGCTGCCATGGTACTCAGCAGCGGTGTACTTACCTGCGCTGCGGCGGCTGGGCGCTCCTTAATGACGTCACAGGTCCGGGCAGCGCATAGATCAATGCGTCGCCCGGACCTGTGATGTCATAATGGAGCGCCCAGCGCCGCAGCGCAGGTAAGTACACTGCTGCGTTAGCACTACCATGGCAGCCAGGACTCCAGTAGCGTCCTGGCTGCCATGGTAACTGATCGGAGCCCCAGCTTACACTGGGGCCCCGATCGAACGGCTACTGCGCATGCGCAGCACTAAACGTCGGATCCGGTGATGCGCCGAATCAACGTTTAGCTTAATGCCGGATCCGGAATAATGCTCTTCAATGGGCAATAATTCCGGATCCGGCATTGCGGCATGTCTTCCGGCTTTTTGGACGGAGACAAATCCGCAGCATGCTGCGCTTTTGTCAACGTCCAAAAAACGTTGACATACTGAACGGATGACATCCTGATGCATCCTGAACGGATTTCTCTCCATTCAGGATGCATTAGGATTATCCTGATCAGTTTCTTTCCGTCCTAGAGCCCCGAGGACTGTACTCTAGGACGGAAAGAAACAACGCTAGTGTGAAAGGGGCCTTGGAAGTTTAGAAGCAAATCTTGAAATTTTTCATAAAATTTCCAAAACTCACTTTTTTAGGGACCAGTTCAGGTATGAAGTTACTGTGGGGCTTACATAATAGAAACTAGGGATCAACCGATAATGATTTTTTAGAGATGATAACAATAACCTGTGAACTTTCAGGTCGATAGCCAATTTATACCGATATTCTGTGAGTTTTCATTTTAGAAAAAAAAAAAATCCTACACAAATCTGCTGTTAAAGGAAGAAATATCAATATATATCTGATTTACGTGTACCAAAACATTTTTCAGAATTGAAGCACACAGAAAGGGATCTTATGTGTTGCGTGATCGACCATGTCCCCATGCCAAGGCAGGGTGGTAATAGATCGGCTATGTTGAAGAAAAAAGAGCTAGAGTTGGGTCTTAATGTTGAATATAATGTGAGTTCGTTATTATGATATAGAAGTGGCTTGCCCTTTCCCCTCTTGAACCATGCCAGCAATATTCTCCTGTGTGCTATGGTAGTAACTTTGTATGATTTCTCCTGTAGTAATTTTTTTTTTTTTTTTTTTTTTTTTACAGATTGCACATCTAGATGAGTACATTGGAGGGAGATTGGATGATACACTGTACCGAACTTCAGCGGCCGCTAATCTTTTTATCATTATATTTTTGTTATATCTTTTATACAATATAATAAATGTCCATACCACAGGGAAAAGAGTTGGACGTGTCTCTGGTGATGGTGTATGTGTGGTAAATTGAGGAGATCCCTCAGGGGCACACTGGGGTATGCAGGAATATGATGGTTGGTTATGGCGGTTGTCTGCACTATGCACTAGAGGACTATACTGTGCACAGATCATGTGTGGGTATCTTTTCTCTCAACCCATTTGGTTTATAGCCCTACGATATGCTTGTTGTGATTGATTTACTAATATGGGGATGGGATGGACTTAGGTGACACTACGGCGTTACACTGTGGGTCCTGTGGTCCTTGACCCTCTTAAATATGGCCGAGCGTAGTGTGAGACCGTCCTGCGCAGTCTCTGGATTTGCATCGTAGTGATGTAACTACCCTGTAGTGGGTTCGGACATGCGCATCACTGTCGAACGCACACTAATATGGCTACCTATGATGCATGTGGGTCGCGATATATCTGGTCAGTGCGGCATCCTCGCTTTCCTCTGATACTCCTCCTTAGCACAATTTACATATGACACGTCATTTGTTTAACCATTGCGGCACTATCATGTATGGGGATTTAATATAAATTATGGATATCACCATGTAATATATGATTTTTTTGAATTAATCATGTTAATATGTATCACGTATTTAATGTATTGACAATCGTACACTTTTTTGATTTATTGTATTGCATTAATTGTTTTAATTGTTGTAATCTGTTTTGACACATCATGGGTTCATATGTTAGATATAAAGAGATATAGATTGTGCATAGTGCACACAACTGCAGGGAGCTGACCATGGCAGCCTGGGTTTCAGAGGCGTCTTGGCTGCCATGGTAACCAATCGGAGACTCAGAAATACATTGCAGAGGCTCCGATCAGAAGTTGCCACTGCCACCAATGAAGAGGAGGGGAAAGGGGATACTGTGGCCACTTCCACCAATGTTTTTAATACTGGGGGGGGGGAGGGGGGTTTGAGGGGCGCACTGCGCCACCAATGTTTTTAATACTGGATGTTGGGGGCTTCCTTCTCCCCTGTGCTGCTGAAGGAACATGGATCGCGCTGACAGCAACATGATCCATGTTCGCTATTCGTTATCTTCATATCAGCAAGGTTAGATGCCGATACCGATAACTTTGAAAATCCTGAATATCGGCTGATAATATTGCTAAATCCGATAATCAGTCTATCCCTAATAAAAAGACACACATAAATGGCCCCATTTTAGAAACTACACCCCTCAAAGTATTCAAAACTGATTTTATAAACATTGTTAACCCTTTAGGTGTTCCACAAGAATTAAAGGAAAATGTAAAAAAAAAAATCTGAATTTCACTTTTTTGGCAGATTTTCCATTTTAATCCACTTTTTTCCCAGTAACAAGGCAAGGGTTAAAAGCCAAACAAAACTCAATATTTATTACACTGATTCAGTAATTGACAGAAACACCCCATTTGTGATCGTAAACTGCTATATGGGCACACGGCAGGGCACAGAAGAAATAGAGCGCCATATGGTTTTTGGAGGGCAGATTTCACTAGGATCATTTTAAGTTGCCATGTCACATTTGAAGACCCCCTGATTAGTGTTGAGCGAACTTGTATTTTAAGTTTGGCGTCCAAAGTTCGGGTTCTGGTTATCGAAGCATCCCATTATGGATTCCGCTACCACGGACCATAACGGAATTTAGAATCCATAAGGGGATTCTTCAATGAACCCGAACCTTGGACAACACTAAGGACCTTAGGTGAAGTCACCGTCATGTGATCAGTGCAGGGGGCATGGCTTAGTAGCCTACCACCTCTTATCCAATCCAGTACTGAGCCGCGCCCCCTGCACTGATCTCATGATGGTGACGTCACCCCTGGTCCTTAGTGTTGTCTAAGGTTCGGGTTCATTGAAGAATCCCCTTATGGATTCCAAATGCCATTATGGTCCATGGTAGCGGAATCCATAACGGAATTCTTCGATAACCCCAACCCGAACTTTGGACGCCGAACTTAAAATACAAGTTTGCTCAACTCTACCCCTGATGTACCCCTAAAGTAGAAACTCCCCCAAAAAATGATTTTGAAAACTAAGGTAGCAGTTTTGTTGGTACTATTTTAAGGTACATATAATTTTTGGTTGCTCTATAAAGATATCAAGATAACAAAAAATAGCTGTTTTGGCATCGTTTTTATTTTTAGTTTTTTACATGTTCATCTGACAGGTTAGATTATGTGGTATTTTTATAGAGCAGGTTGCTACGGACGTGACAATACCAAATATGACAACTTTTTTTGGTTTGTTACAGTTGAACATAATAAAGCATTTTTGAAAAAAATGATTTTTTAGTGTCTTCATATTCTGAAAGCCATAGTTTTTTTATATTTTGGGTGACTGTCTGGGGTTCATTTTCTTCGGTATGAGATGACAGTTTGATTGGTACTATTTTGGGGTACATATGACTTTTTGATCGTTTCATATGTAAGGTCACAAAAATGGCTTTTTAAAACTTTTTATTTTTACGGTGTTCACCTGAGGGGTTAAGTCATGTGATATTTTTATACAGCAGGTCATTCCGGATATGGCAATACCTAATATGTATATTTTTTTATTTATTTAAGTTACGGATGTGGCAATACCTAATATGTATACTTTATTTATTTATTTAAGTTTTACACAATAAAAGCATTTTTGAAACAAAACAAAATGTTTTAGTGTCTCCATATTCTGAGAGCCATAGTTTTTTTTTAGTTTTTGCCCGATTGTTTTATATAGGGATTCATTTTTTGCCGCATGAGGTGAGTTTGATTGGTATTATTTTGGGGGGCATATGCCTTTTGGATCGCTTGGTGTTGCACTTTTTGTGATGTAAGTTGAGAGAAAAATGGTTGTTTTAGCACAGTTTTTATTTTATTTTTGTACGGCATTCAGGTGAGGTGGTGGATCATGTGATATTTTTATAAAGCCGATCGTTATGTACGTGGCAATACACAATATGTCTTTTTCTTTTTTTCTTTCAATTTTTTTGACAATTTTATGTTTTTTATTTTGGGATAGGGGCTTTTTTTTACTTTAAGTATTTTTCTTAATAGAATTTAAACTTTTTTATTTACTTTTTTTTTTGTCCAACTATGGGAGTTCAACTTCTGGGGGTCTGATCCCCTCTGCAATGCATTACAATACATCCTGTATTGTAATGCATAAAATGTCAGCTTTCATGCTGACAGCCTGCCTGTGAGACCAGGCTTCTGTAGAAGGAAAGCCCCGATGCCTGCTGCCTTCTCTGCCATCGGGTCCCTGTCACTGCAGCGCAGGGGCCCTATGGGAAAGCAGAGGGCACCCATACCCTCCACCCTCCCTCTGTATGCAGGAACCAGCTTTGACCGTGGCATACAAAGGGTTAATACCGATGCCGGCGTATGCAGCAGGGGTCCGGCTGTTAATGACTGCTGGGTCTGTGCTGCTGATAGGGCGGGCGCAGCTCCTGCACCCGCCCGATCAGCCCACCGTACATGTACGGTGCTGGTCCTTAAGTCATGTCCACCAGCGCAGTACATTTAATATAGCTAAATCAGAAAACTGTCACAATTGAGTTGATAATCTCCTCCAATCTTTAGGACTGGGCTAATGGTGTATAATTCACCAGTTTCCTGTTATTTTCTATGTTACAAGTCAAATAATACATTTAACCATAGAACAGAGAACTGTCACATGTTAGAACATATACAGTAGTCCATTTACAGATAAGGAGGAACACTTACATTTGTCAACATCAGTTACATCACTAATTATAATTGTGTCTGTTGAACGCTTGCTTCGACCAGTGCTCTTCAGAAGTTTTATGAGATCATCATTTAGATATCTAATGATTGTTACATTTGCCACATACTTAAATCTTGCAGTGAATATTGCTGAGAAATTTGTAGACATTTTCCTGGAAAAAACACAAAATATAAATGCATTAAACGCGGTTTAGTAAGCTGATAACATGTGTTGTAGTTATTAAAAAATGTTCAAAATGAAAAGAATTATTGTACTGAGCTCCAGAAAAAAACTGCCCTGTTGCAGACTTCACGTTGACTACTAGCTGTAAACGGTTGAGTTGTATTAGTATTATTATGAACAACTGTTATTACAGCGGTCTGCAGTACAGACTGCTGCGAGTGACTCAATAAGAACCTGGTAGGTTGTCACAGGTATGGAGTCATACTGACTGAAGTGCATCTCAAGCTGCTGCAGAGTGTGTGGGCAAGGATCCATAAAGTGAACACCATGATCAAGGTGTTTCCACAGATGCTCAACTGGGTTCAATTCTGGGGAATTAGGGGGCCAGGGTGGTACCCCGATGTCTTTATCACACTCCTCCAACCAACGTCAGACATTTCTAGCCGTGTGACATGTCGTATTGTCTTGCTGGAAGATCCCATCCATCCCAGGGAAAACAATCTAAATGTTTGGGTGTACATGATCTGCAAGGCTGAATTCATACCCAAATTGGTTGTGAGTGCCTTCCACATGGATGAGTGGGCCCAGAGAATGCTACAAAAACATTACGCAGACCATAACGCTCCCATCACCAGCTTGTGTTCTTCCATCAATGATTGCAGGGCGTTCGTTCTCCCATGTTCCTCGCCTGACACGCCAACGTCCATCCACTCGATGAAGCAGAGAATGTGATTAAACTGAGAAGGCAACCCTTTGCCAAATAGCGGAAGTCCAATTCCGATATGGCCACAAGGTGCAGTCACCATCCGTCTGCTTCAGAGCCCCATATGCAATAGACTTCGCTGAACTGTTGCCCCTGGTTCGTTTTGGCAATGAGCTGCTCCACAGTAGCGTGTCGGCCCGCACATTTGTAGGCGATGTTCACCTCTCACATTAATGGCACCTGTTGCTCCGCAGTTTCTATGTGGCTTATTCACAATAGTCCCATTTGTCCACAATACATATTCACCACAGCAGCACATGAACAGCTCACAAACTGCACAGTGCCAGAAATACTGCCACCCTTGGCCCGAAAGCCAATAATCATCTCTTTTTGCAACTCTGATAAATCTCCTCTTTTACCCATGACAGCTATGGGGATATGTGTGCAGACAGCCTTTCACACACCTTATATATCCACCAAGCCAGCTTACGACACATGACTTCCTTTATGAGCTATGCACTGCCGACATCGAAAGTAGGAAGTGGTCATAATAATGTGACTTAACTGTGTATGTTTCCAATATAGGTATACAGATGCTTTATGACTGCCCACATAGCAGAACCAGAACAGGACACACATTCCACTGACAGTTCTGTTCAGTGTACTATAACTATACCCAATGTCCATTATTCTATGTTTAGTTCTAGTATTCTGTGTATGTTTATTTCATGTTAAATCTGTATAGAGGAGCTCTGTTTCACTGAATAGATAAATGATATAATTCTGATTGCATTTATTCACCATTAGGGGGCCCAAACTACATACAGTACTAGGAAGCCTCCTACCATGAGCTTCATGAGAGTCCCAATGCGCTGCCTGTATGGTAGGTTTTGGGAGACGATAACACTCGCTGTATAGTAATGTCCTGCCCACATGCTGCAAGCAGTGTGGACGAACACAATTAGATTGTGTTGTGTTTTTCTAGTTCATTTTATTGAACTTCAGGTCATGATGCTAATTTTCCATAGAATGAGCTGAGGATGGAACATTGGTTAATCACCTACATGAGCATAAAAATATAAAAAACTCAAAGAGTGGACACCGCTTGAAAGTACTATAGGTGATAAACATAAAAATGCAGTGTAAGATCAGACTCACCTTGGTGCCTCCATTTCACTTTCATTCTTTCTAAACAATTCCGCTACATCATATAAAGCGCTATCAAGTTGTCTTTTAATCTGTGTAAGGTCAAATAAATATAATTATTAAATGTAAATTTTAAGTAATGCAAATTATCTGGATATGAGAATTGTCTTAATGGGTTTATCCAAGAATTGATAATGACCTATCCTCAGTATAAAACATCATTATCCCATCGGCAGGGGTCTGGTCCCGGCACCCCAGTCGATCAGCTCACCTTAGCTCTGGTAAGCGGTGCAGGCTCTCAGCAGCTTTCCATACATCACATAGTGCCTGTGTTTGGTACTTCAGCTCAGCCTCACTGACTTGAATGGTGCTGAGCTACAACTAGGCCATGTGACAGATGTATGGTGAGGACACATGGCCTAGGAAGAGGTCGCAAAGCTCACGGAGTGCCAGCCCCTTCTAACTGATCAGCAGGGGTCAAAGCCCTAGCTAATCTGATATTGATGACAGATGCAGAGGATAGGTCATCAATATAAATTCCCAGATAACCCCTTTAAGTTTAACCATATGAAGTCTTTATGTGCCTCTATAGAAAACCTCTGCTTCTGGGCCCATTTTAGTGCTATGACTTCATATATCATATATCCAAATGAGCCTGCTATAAACACATGATCTCTATCTAAAACTATATGTTTACTTATTTGCATGGTAGCATGTTTAAATGAGTATCAGGATTTTACAACTGATGACCTCTCCTCTGACATATTTTTCCTGAGTACTCTGGTACTCTACATCTACAGCTCTGGAACAGGTTACTGCTTCACTGCTCCCATTCAGTTCACATCATTGTGGAGCTTTGTACTGTAGTTCCAGCACTAATGTCTGGCACTGTAGCTACTTGGGAACAGCGGATCTGTGGGAGTGCAGGGTGTTGGACTCCCACTGATCATATATGGATGGCCTGCACTTAAAGGGGTTGTCTCACTTTAGCAAAGAGCATTTATTATGTTGAGAAAGTTATTACAAGGCACTTACTAATGTATTGTTATTATCCATATTGCTTCCTTTGCTGACTGGATTCATTTTTTATCCCCCTGAAATTCACTGTGAAATCAATCAGTGGTGGCTGTGCTTGCACATGATAGAAAAAAGGACCAGCCTATGTGAGTTCCCACAGTCCCAGCCACCAGAGAGGCCGGCACTTTTTCCTAGAGAGTGCAAGCGTGACCACCACTGATGGATTGCAAGGTGGCCGTAATCATGGAAACGAGCAGTGTATATGTGATAGAAAAATTACTCCAGTCAGCAAAGGAAGCAATATGGACAACCACAATACATTAGTAAGTGGCTTGCATTAGCTTTCTCTACATGATAAATGGAACTTGCTGAAGTAACACAACCCCTTTAAGATAGGCTATCAGTAGTAAAATCCTGGATTATCCCTTTAAGGTGGCTATATCTTTAAAAAAGTGATAAAAATAATAATACAGTGAATGGCCACTTTATTAGAGATGCCCATCTTGTAGAGCACTGGACTTCCTCTGGCCTTCAAAAATACTGCAACTTGTGGTACATACATTATTCCACAAGATGTTGAACTCATTCTGCAGGAATATTGGCCCATGTACACAGGATAGCATTATTTGTTTGGAGGCTGTGACATGGTCTGACCGCCATTCTAGTTTGCCCCTGAGATGCTCTATAGGATTAAGATCTGGAGAAGGTCGGGGAGGCAAGGAAAACTCGCAGTCATGTTTCTGGAAACAGTTCATAACTATATGACCCTTGTGGCATGTTGTATTGTCCTGCTGAAAGTTTCCTTCTGCCATAGGGTAAACAGATGCCATGAAGGGATGAACAACAATTGTTTTAGCTGACCAGTGATAGATTGTCATGTGTAAAATTTTCACTAATCAATGAACGATCATTCAGTGAAATGCCCGCTGAGAAAGATCATATGTCTTTTGTCCGGTTTCATTGAACAGGTGCAGTGTAGACGGCCTCTAGGTGTAACGGCAATACCCTCATTGCTCTTAGACACTCATTTGCATATAGTAAAACATAATTTTTCTCAGCAATGCGGGCACATATCAACCTAGGACAGACACAGATGTCTGCAGCTGCCAAGCACACATGCAATAGGTCAGCCAGTTTCATAGGTACAAATCTGCTGTCAGGTGTCCTTTAACAAACTGTAACAGCCAAAACGGACTGAAATAAGTATGGTTACACTGAGGTATCAACCCACTTCTATCTAATGTTTTTGATGCCTTTCATATCTATTAAACACACATAAATCTAGCAATGTTATGATAAAAGCTTTACAAGATGAGTGAAAGGAATACAACTGTCTAGTGTGAAGGCATGTCCAACAGATACTAGCACAAGCTACAGTAAGACTACATATTTGTGCAATTTATTGAAAGACACCTACCACTCCGTAACCACCTTCAGAACTGAAATTACTGATCGAGGTTAAGGATACATTTACAGACCTCTTTGGTGCACCTAAAGAAGATAGAAACATGGCATTGTTAGATGTGAAGTAAACCATCACTGCAGACATAAAGGGAATATGCAGTAACTGGGGGTAGGATTGCCACCCGACCGGTATCTCACCGGCAAGGCAGGTATTTTAGGGGCCCTGCCGCTGCGGGTATCTTTTTTCTACTGGCAATATTAATTGCCAGTGTTTTCCTCTGCAGACAATGGAAGCGCTCATTAGTACAGCTTTTAACCCCTCCCCCTTTTCCCGCCCCACTTGCTCACACTGTGGGGAATGCTTACTGCAGACTGGATGTGCAGGGCAGGACCTGCCATTACTCTTACTGAGGGGCACTAATGGGGAGCATTGCTCTTAGTGGGGGGCACTAAAGGGGAGCATTACTATTACTGGGGGGCACTAATAGGGAGCATTACTTTTACTGGGGGCAATGATGGGGAGCAGTACTCTTACTGTGGGCACTAATGGGGAGCATTACTCTTACTGGTGGGCACTAATGGGGGCATTACTCTTACGGGGGGTGCTAATGGGGGCATTACTCTTAATGGATGGCACTAATGGGGAGCATTACTCTTAATGTGGGCACTAATGGGGACATTATTCTTACTGGGGGCATTATTAATTCTGTGCCGCACTAATAGGGCATTATTCCTTCAGGAGTGCACTAATGGAGCCATTACTCTTACTGAGGGGCACTAATGAGGGGCATTAATTCTGGGAAGCGCTAATGGGGCCATTACTCTTATTGGGAGGCGCTAATGGGGCCATTGCTATTACCGGGGGCATTAATATTACTTGGGGGTGCTAATGGGGGTATTATTAATGCTTAAGGGCACTAATGGGGGCATTAATATTACTGGGGACTATTAATGGAGGCATTATTATTATTGGGAGCCACAGTATGACAGTGGTCATTATCTGCCCACAGATTCACACTTATATTTTTGACAGCTCCTTTGGAAAATGAAAGATCAAATCTGATGGGCAACTAAAACAGTTCTTTACATATCTTCCCCACTAGTCTTAAAGGGGTTGTCTGGGTTCAGAGCTGAACCCGGACATACCTCCATTTCTACCCTGACAGCACCCCTGACTTGAGCCTCGGAGCAGTTCATGCTCCGATGCTCTCCTTTGCACTGTGTTAAATCGCGCAGGGATCTTTTGCCTGGCAGTGTGTTCGGTGACATCACCGGCTCTGATGGGTGGGCTTTAGTGTTGCCCTAGCCATTTTATGGCAGCTCCATGGAGAGCCCGGTATGTCTCCGGATCTCCAAAAAATGCCTTTGCACTGTGCGGTTTTCCGAGGCTCAAGTCAGGGGGGCTGCCTGGGTGAAAATGGAGGTATGTCGAGGTTCAGCTCTGAACCCGGACAACCCCTTTAAATGTGATTAGTACTGTAAATTGACTTCACACATCAGTTTAAAATACCTGCACCATTGGTTCAATTGAATGTTCTGAATTATGAAGTATCGGTTATTAAAAAAAATTGTCTGAGAATGCTTACTTACTTGGGCTTAAGTCTGCCATGAAGGACTCTGCCATATCTTTACATTGTTCACCAGAGAATGCAGGAAGGCAGATGCATTGAGGGGTGCAATTTGAACCAATCCTTGTACATGTTCCTCCATTACTACAGTAGTTTGCTTCACACTGTGCGGCACAGGAACAGTATGTGCCATTGCCTGCAAATATCAAAGAGAACAGACCAGTTATTAGCAATCATATTTAGATTTCAAGTAGGGAACAAAATAATGTGCTGCAAGAAGTACTACAGGTCCAGTACTACATTGATTAGGATAATCTCTAGCCCCAAAATGGTCTACTGCAAGATTCTGATAAGTAAATGTCTGCGCATGAACTAGAGAGGAAATTATATTTAGTGTTGAGTGAATCAGAGTCCATGAAGTCCGTTTGAATGCGAAGAGCCTGCCGCTGACATCTTGATTAAAGATCCCGTGCGATATCCCATCGCATGACGTCATCCCGGGCTGCACGAGATTTTGCACTAGATCTTCAATCAAGATGATGAACGCTGGCTCTTCACGATCAAATGGATGAGGTAAGTATGATTTTATAAAAAAAAAATATTTTACACTTTAGTATAAATGTCAGGGGCACAATGACTGGGAGGGGCACCCTCAATGAGCTTTGTGACAAATTACTTGCACAGCTGTCTGCACTCCGCTCAACCTGACAGCTGACTCGGCTCCGACTGCTGGTGCATGCACACTTCATTACATGCAGCTACTGCCAGCACAGGGAATGAAAACCGACCCCTGTGGTTCCGATACCTGGCACCCCTGCTGAGCAGCTGTATGAAAGTAAGGAGTGCGCAGTGTGCGCGTGCTGTCTTTCTGCTCGCCATAGACATAGCAGCAGTGAACAGAAAGAGAGAAGGGAGATGGTACGCAGCACATTGTGCTTGCTTTCTCTTCATACAGCTGCCTTGCGGGGATCCCAGGTATCGGACCCCTTTAATCTGATATTGATGAGGATAGTTCATTAATATTAAAAGCCCGGAGAACCCTTTTAATATATACCCTGTTGTTGATGTGTTAAAATAATATATCCCCTCACCTGAAAATCCATTCTTACAGTACAGATTACTGGCCCGATCAATGTAGTGTCAGTAACCAGCTCTGTTATATAGAGGAACCTTTTCTTCCTACAATAAACCATGTTATTCTCAGGAAATAATAATTGTACACCTAGCATTATACTATAGTAACCTTCTTTATGTATGATTCTTTGCAGCACATGTGTTACTTGTATTACCTTCATATAGTATACAGTCTTTACAAGAAGTTAATATACGGTGATCAATCCATTTCTCACCTGTGAATCCATCCTTACAGGTACAGGTATAACTTCCTTCTGTATTAGTGCAGGTGGCATTAGGTGAACAGGAATTGTTCGTACATTCATCGATATCTTCACAGTGGGTTCCATTACCTAATCAATATCAAGTGTTTCACATTTAATTTAGGAATATAACTGGAGGTAGATGTGAAAATGAAAACATATTACTAAACCATATATGCTATCCTGCAAGTCAGGCCAATATATCCCCATCCATTGCATATAAATTAAGGGTCATATAGGAAGTGTAAATAAGAGTGAACTAATAAGTGTGGTGACAAGTACACATTCTAGACTTTTGTACCTATATGCCTATACAGTTCCATATGTCTGCTATTAACTCCCATTAGAAAATGTAACGCATTGCATACATTTTTTATGGGGAGCCATTGCTTTGAATAGTGTAATCCACTTCACTTTTCAGTAGAGGTAAGCAACAGGTGTAAACAGTATTCAATGGCCCAAACTGCCAATTTGGAACTCAACTGTGAATCCATCCTTACAGATACAGGTGTAACTTCTTTCTGCATTAGTGCAAGTGGCATTAGGTGAACAGGGATTGTTCATACATTTATCAATATCTTAACAAGAGGTTCCATTACCTAATCAATATCAAGTGTTTTACAGTTAACGCAGAAATATTACAATGGAGGTACAGTAGATGTGAAAATAAAAACTTCTCCATATGTTTTACATGTTATACACAAGAAAATTGATCCGTAAGTGAAACACAGCACTGTGAAAATACATGGGGCAATCAAAAAAAGTGCTTCAAAGCAAATGTTTCCAGCACAGGTTCTGTGGGAAGACCTAAGGCTTTCAGATTGCCTTAAGCCCAGATTAATGGCCCAATCACTGTAGTGTCAGTAACCAGTTTTGTTATATAGAGGAACCTTAACAAATCTGCCTACAATATACCACAGTATTTCTCAGAAAATAATTATTCTAGACTTTATATTATACTATTGTAACCTTCTTTTATCTATGACTCTTTGTAGCACATATGTTACTTGTATTACCTTACCTAAATACAATATGCAATTACTTATGGTCTTATTTACTCTCACTGATATTGAGAAGAGCAGGACAATAACACAATCTTTACAAGCAGTTAATATAGGGCGATCAAACCATTTCTCACCTGTGAATCCATCCTTACAGGTACAGGTATAACTTCCTTCTGTATTACTGCAGTTTGCATTAGGTGAACAGGAATTGCTGGTCTTACATTCATCAATATCTTCACAATAGGTTCCATTATCTAATCAATATCAAGTGTTTCACAGTTAACTGAAGGATATAACACTGAAGGTAGATGTGAAAATGAAAACATATTATTAAAACATATACAGATGCTATCCTGCAAGTCAGGCCAATATATCCCCAACTATTGCATATAAATTAAGGGTCATGTATGAAGTGTCAATAAGAGTGAACTATCATTTTTTCTGTTACAAAACTAGATTTATAGAAGAACCAGTCTTATTTTCTACAAATTGTCTTTTTTTATATTATGGGGTATAGCTTTACTTATCTTCATTACTTTGTTATGTAAGAAGTGTCGTGTAACAAGTAAGGCGCAGGCATCTGCTCCGTATATACTATATGTTTGAAGCGTGGTGACAAGCACATGTTCTAGACCAGGGATGCCCATTGCCCACCTGCGGCCCTCCAGATGTTGCAAAACTACAACTCCCAGTATGCCCGGACAGCTCTAAGTTGGATGTGCAATGCAAGTATATTACTTTGCCTATTTTTTGCAATAAATAGAATACTGAGCCATTATTCTATTTATTGCAAAAAATAGGCAAAGTAATATTCTCGCAATGCGCATCCAACTTAGAGCTTGGTACAGTCAACTTTCCTATTGCCTTGCTAGAATTAGCGAATAAAGAGAATATAGCGCCATATTTGTATTCGTCATATTAGTTAATTCTATCCAGTCAAAAATAGTAAAGTAAGTTGCATATACCCCGCTCTAAGTTGGATGCGCAATGTGAGTAATATTACTTAATATTCTCGCATTGCGCATCCAACTTAGAGCTGTGTATAGGCAAGTCTACTTGGCTTGCTAGAAGTAACAAAGATAACGAATACCAATATAGCGCTATATTCTTTATCTTCGTTAATAGAGACTATTTCGCTATCTTCATTCTTAACAAAGATAACGAATATAGCGCTATATTCTCTATCTTCATTAATTCTAGCAAGCCAATTAATAGGAAAGTTATACCCCGTTCAAAGTTTCATTCACAGTATGCGATTATTCCATAATGTAATATTCACGTACTGCGAGTGGAACTTTAAAGGGGGTAAAACATTCCTATTGCTTGGATTGCTAGAATTAACGAAGATAGAGAATATAGCGCTATATTGGTTATCTTTGTTAATTCTAGATAGCCAACCAATAGGAAAGTTGCCTATATACCCCATTCAAAGTTCAAATCGCAATATGCGAATAATTAAACCGCATATTATTCACGATAAATAGAATAATGGCGAATATTCGATTTTGATGAATATATGACGAATAGATGTACAGATGTGACTTCTTATTGTATTAGTGCAGGTGGCATTAGGTGAACAGGGATTGTTGTCCTTACATTCACTGATATCTTCACAATAGCTTCCATTACCTAATCAATATCAAGTGTGTAACGCCCCACAAGGGTTCATTACCACCTTTTCGCCCCTCCACTTTCTGCAATTGTTGATCCTGTCTCATCATATGTATTTAATGCCATGTCCTACAAAATGTGTATATGTATTTCCTTGAAAATGGATGTTTAAGTGTAATGTGCCTGGTTCACAAGCAGATGGCGGCAATTTTGGCAGAGCTAGTTTCCCTGGAGTGGAACCTTCTATCCATTACAGCCCACTCTAGAGAGGGAGGTGCTAGTTAGTGAAGGTCAGTCTAACCTACCCCATCTTGGGGAGAGGTTGTGAGTAGCTTACCCCCTGTAAGGGGAAGCAGCAGGCCCTTGTCCCTGCTGGGCAAGATTGCAGAAGTTGAGTTCAGAGCAGCCCGTGCAAGGGGAAGGCTGTGTGCCAGCCAGCAGAGCACCGTCTGCTCGGCTAGGCCCAAGAAGAGAAGTAAAGAGCTTCAGAGCCAGGAGAAAAGATTCCCTGGATAAAGATAAGGACAAAGATAAAGCCAAAGATACAGAACACGATAAATATGTAGTCAGACTACATAGAGCTAAGCACAGCAGAAAGGAAAAGTTCCTATTTAATCCAGCCAGCATAGCAGAGCAGAAAGAGTTATTATGTAGTAGAGCTGATTGTGTTTGCCTGCCAAGAGTTAAGCTTAAATTTGTTGATAGCCAAGATAAAATTGTAAGATTGTTCCTCGATGCAAGTTTATTCAAGTAAAGCTGTGTTCAACGTTAATACAAGTCTGGACTCTCTTTATTCTACAAATTCTTCAACTGTTAACCTTTTTATCACTGCTTCGGACGACCACACTTCTGGTTCAGGATATTCAGGTAGGAGTACCGTGACAAGTGTAAAAGCCACTCCAAAGGGCCACTATAGGCAACCCTTACACAACTCTGGCATTCCAACACTTTGGTTCCACCATCACCTTCTACATAGTGGGACTTCATTCCTCCTCGCTGAAATGCAACTGGCGTCACAACAAAAACTCTAAAAAAAAAACTTTAATAACACCTGTAGGAGAGGCCCCTGGCGCGGGACTGACACGCTAAAAGTGTTTTACAGTTAACTCAGAAATATTACATTGGAGGTACAGTAGATGTGAAAATGAACACTTCTCCATATGTTTTATATGTTATACATAACATAATTGTTCCGTACATGAAACACAGCAATTTGCAAATACATGGGGCAATCAAAAAAAGTGCGTCAAAGCAAATGTTTGCAGCACAGGTTCTATTGCTGTGGGAAGACCTAAGGCTTTCAGATTGCCTTAAACCCAGATTACTGGCCCGATTACTAGTGTCAGTAACCAGTTTTGTTATGTAGAGGACCTATAACAAATCTTCCTACAATATACCACAGTATTTCTCAGAAAATAATAATTCTAGACTTAGTATTATACTATAGTAACCTTCTTTTATCCATGACTCTTTGCAGCACATATGTTACTTGTATTACCTATATACAGTATGCAATTACTTATGGTCTTATTTACTCTCACTGATATTGAGAAGAGCAGGACAACAAGCAGTTAATATAAGGCGATCAATCCATTTCTCACCTGTGAATCCATCCTTACAGGTACAGGTATAACTTCCTTCAGTATTAGTGCAGGTGGCATTAGGTGAACAGGGATTGCTGGTCTCACATTCATCGATATCTTCACAATGGGTTCCATTACCTAATCAATATCAAGTGTTTCACAGTTAACTGAAGGATATAACACTGAAGGTAGATGTGAAAATGAAAACTTATTATTAAAACATATACATATGCTATCCTGCAAGTCAGGCCAATATATCCCCAACTATTGCATATAAATTAAGGGTCATGTATGAAGTGTTAATAAGAGTGAACTATCATTTTTTCTGTTACAAAACTAGATTTATAGAAGAACCAGTCTTATTTTCTACAAATTGTCTTTTTTTATATTATGGGGTATAGCTTTACTTATCTTCATTACTTTGTTATGTAAGAAGTGGCGTGTAACAAGTAAGGCGCAGGCATCTGCTCCGTATTGTGGGGAGTCGCTCTGGTAGATAGCGGTGCGGGTGCAGTACAGAGGCAAAAGGAGTCCAGTAAGTGCAGCAAACAGTGTTTAATTCACACTTGCACAACATAAACAGCATACAGTCACTTGGGGTTAATTCACACCCAGCAGAAAAACGTGAGGCAAAACAAAAAGTCAAATACAGGTTCCAGTCACCTGGGAGGTTTAGGTGCGGATTCACACCTGGCTGTCAGTCCAGCCGCAAGACAGTCGACGTCAGGCTTCCAGGCCGTCTGCACTCCTCCTTGCTGGGCTCTTGCTTCCAGCCCAGAGAACTCCCAAATTCAAATGATTCCACAGCCAACAGCAGCTCCAGGACAATCACCACACACCCACACCCAGCTGCTGGCTGTGTTATAAAGGCCCAGGAAAACCCGGCCTGGACCGTGGGGAGTAGGCACCCACCCAACTCTTTGCCTACTCCCAGTAAGAGCCGGCCCGGATTGGCTTTGCAGCCAAACTAAATAGCAATGTGTCAAAACAGCACTAGCTGCTGCTGACACGCAAGAAAACCCGGCTCTTACCTCACCGAGGCCAGGAACCTCGGTGACACGTACCTGCCATCGACCACGGTACCTTGCACCTTACCACAGTATATACTATATGTTTGAAGCGTGATGACAAGCACATGTTCTAGACCAGGGATGCCCACCTGCGGCCCTCCAGATGTTGCAAAACTACAACTCCCAGTATGCCCGTTCAGCTCTAAGTTGGATGTGCAATGCGAGTATATTACTTTGCCTATTTTTTGCAATAAATAGAGTAGATAAATAGAATAACTGAATCATTATTCTATTTATTGCAAAAAATAGGCAAAGTAATATTCTCGCAATGCGCATCCAACTTAGAGCTTGGTACAGTCAACTTTCCTATTGCCTTGCTAGAATTAGCGAATAAAGAGAATATAGCGCCATATTTGTATTCGTCATATTAGTTAATTCTATCCAGTCAAAAATAGTAAAGTAAGTTGCATATACCCCGCTCTAAGTTGGATGCGCAATGTGAGTAATATTACTTAATATTCTCGCATTGCGCATCCAACTTAGAGCTGTGTATAGGCAAGTCTACTTGGCTTGCTAGAAGTAACAAAAATAACGAATACCAATATAGCGCTATATTCTTTATCTTCGTTAATAGAGACTATTTTGCTATCTTCATTCTTAACAAAGATAACGAATATAGCGCTATATTCTCTATCTTCATTAATTCTAGCAAGCCAACTAATAGGAAAGTTATACCCCGTTCAAAGTTTCATTCACAGTATGCGATTATTCCATAATGTAATATTCACGTACTGCGAGTGGAACTTTAAAGGGGGTAAAACTTTCCTATTGCTTAGATTGCTAGAATTAACGAAGATGGAGAATATAGCGCTATATTCGTTATCTTTGTTAATTCTAATTGCCAACCAATAGGAAAGTTGCCTATATACCCCATTCAAAGTTCAAATCGCAATATGTAAATAATTAAACAGCATATTATTCACGATAAATAGAATAATGGCGAATATTCGATTTTGATGAATATATGACGAATATTCAATCGGATATTCGCGAAAAATCGTGAAACCGAATATGGCACCTCCCGCTCATAACTAGTTATTTAATAAAATGCATCTGTATCGAGCCACCTGCTGTTTGTGTTTCCTTATGTTTTTTGACCTTCTCACTGACAAGGACGCGGATGTTTAGTTTAGTTCTTTAACTGCCTCCTGAGCTGTGATAGGGAGAGCATAGACACGCCCCCTTAGCTGCAGCAGAAAAGACACTCCCCTTCAGCGCTCAGCTTGATATAAGTCTAGCAGAGCAATGCATGTGGAGATATCTGGATCCATGTGAGGTACAGGGCTGGTTCTAGATTTGTTAGAAAGACTGTCATGTGTGATTTTCATTTTTTACATTATTCTTGGGATAACCTCTTTAAGGAACAAGAATTATCAGCACTCAATGGCCCAAAGTGGCAGATTAGAACTCACCTGTGAATCCATCCTTACAGGTACAGATGTGACTTCTTATTGTATTAGTGCAGGTGGCATTAGGTGAACAGGGATTGTTGTCCTTACATTCATTGATATCTTCACAATAGCTTCCATTACCTAATCCAGGCATCCTCAAACTGCGGCCCTCCAGCTGTTGCAAAACTACAACTCCCAGCATGCCCAAACAGCCTACAGGTATCAGCTTACAGCAGGGCATTGTGGGAGTTGTAGTTTTACAACATCTGGAGGGCCGCAGTTTGATGATGCCTGACCTAATCAATATCAAGTGTGTAACGCCACACAAGGGTTCATTACCACCTTTTCGCCCCTCCACTTTCTGCAATTGTTGATCCTGTCTCATCATATGTATTTAATGCCATGTCCTACAAAATGTGTATATGTATTTCCTTGAAAATGGATGTTTATCCCTCCTCGCTGAAATGCAACTGGCATCACAATAAAAACTCTAAAAAAAAAACTTTAATAACACCTGTAGGAGAGGCCCCTGGCGCGGGACTGACCCGCTAAAAGTGTTTTACAGTTAACTCAGAAATATTACATTGGAGGTACAGTAGATGTGAAAATGAACACTTCTCCATATGTTTTATATGTTATACATACCATAATTGTTCCGTACATGAAACACAGCAATGTGCAAATACATGGGGCAATCAAAAAAAGTGCGTCAAAGCAAATGTTTGCAGCACAGGTTCTCTTGCTGTGGGAAGACCTAAGGCCCTATTCACACATCCGCAATGTAGTCCGCATGTATTCCGCAATTTTGCGGAATACATGCAGACCCATTGACTGTGAATGGGGCCGGGAACGATGCGGAGAGCACACACTGTGCTCTCCGCATCCGATTTTGCGGAGCACGCCGTCGATTTTCCGGTCCGCGGCTCCGCAAAAAAAATAGAGCATGTCCTATTCTTGTCCGCAATTGCGGACAAGAAGAGGCATTTTCTATGGAGTTCGGGCAATGTGCGGTCCGCAAAAATGCGGAATGCACATTGCCGGTGTGTCCGTGTTTTGCGGATCCGCGGCTCCGTGGATCCGCAAAACACAACGAAAGTGTGAATAAGGCCTAAGGCTTTCAGATTGCCTTAAACCCAGATTACTGGCCCGATTACTAGTGTCAGTAACCAGTTTTGTTATGTAGAGGACCTTTAACAAATCTTCCTACAATATACCACAGTATTTCTAAGAAAATAATAATTCTAGACTTAGTATTATACTATAGTAACCTTCTTTTATCCATGACTCTTTGCAGCACATATGTTACTTGTATTACCTATATACAGTATGCAATTACTTATGGTCTTATTTACTCTCACTGATATTGAGAAGAGCAGGACAACAAGCAGTTAATATAAGGCGATCAATCCATTTCTCACCTGTGAATCCATCCTTACAGGTACAGGTATAACTTCCTTCTGTATTAGTGCAGGTGGCATTAGATGAACAGGAATTGCTGGTCTTACATTCATCGATATCTTCACAATGGGTTCCATTACCTAATCAATATCAAGTGTTTCACAGTTAACTGAAGGATATAACACTGAAGGTAGATGTGAAAATGAAAACTTATTATTAAAACATATACATATGCTATCCTGCAAGTCAGGCCAATATATCCCCAACTATTGCATATAAATTAAGGGTCATGTATGAAGTGTTAATAAGAGTGAACTATCATTTTTTCTGTTACAAAACTAGATTTATAGAAGAACCAGTCTTATTTTCTACAAATTGTCTTTTTTTATATTATGGGGTATAGTTTTACTTATCTTCATTACTTTGTTATGTAAGAATTGGCGTGTAACAAGTAAGGCGCAGGCATCTGCTCCGTATATACTATATGTTTGAAGCGTAGTGACAAGCACATGTTCTAGACCAGAGATGCCCACCTGCGGCCCTCCAGATGTTGCAAAACTAAAACTCCCAGTATGCCCGTTCAGCTCTAAGTTGGATGTGCAATGCGAGTATATTACTTTGCCTAGTTTTTGCAATAAATAGAGTAGATAAATAGAATAACTGAGTCATTATTCTATTTATTGCAAAAAATAGGCAAAGTAATATTCTCGCAATGTGCATCCAACTTAGAGCTTGGTACAGTCAACTTTCCTATTGCCTTGCTAGAATTAGTGAATAAAGAGAATATAGCACCACATTTGTATTCGTCATATTAGTTAATTCTATCCAGTCAAAAATAGTAAAGTAAGTTGCATATACCCCGCTCTAAGTTGGATGCGCAATGTGAGTAATATTACTTAACCACTTCAGCCCCCCTAGCTTAAACACCCTTAATGACCAGGCCACTTTTTACAATTCCGCACTACACTACTTTCACCGTTTATTGCTCCGTCATACAACTTACCACCCAAATGAATTTTACCTCCTTTTCTTCTCACTAATAGAGCTTTCATTTGGTGGTATTTCATTGCTGCTGACATTTTTACTTTTTTTGCTATTAATCAAAAATTACCGAAATTTTTGCAAAAAAATGACATTTTTCACTTTCTGTTGTAAAATTTTTCAAAAAAAACTACATTTCTATATAAATTTTTCTCTAAATTTATTGTTCTACATGTCTTTGATAAAAAAATCCAATAAGTGTATATTTATTGGTTTGGGTAAAAGTTATAGCGTTTACAAACTATGGTGCAAAAAGTGAATTTCGGCATTTTGAAGCAGCTCTGACTTTCTGAGCACCTGTCATGTTTCTTCAGGTGCTAGAATGTCAGGATAGTATGAATATCCCCCAAATGACACCATTTTAGAAAGAAGACACCCCAAAGTATTCGCGGAGGGGCTTGGTGAGTTCATGTATCATTTCATTTTTTCACAAGTTAGCGGAAATTGACACTTTCTGAGAAAAAAAAAAAAAAAAGTTTCAATTTCTGATAACTTCTGGCAAAAAAAAAAAATCTCAGACGGACTCACTATGCCCCTCAGTGAATACCTTGGGGTGTCTACTTTCCGAAATGGAGTCATTTGTGGGGTGTGTTTACTGTTCTGGCATTTTGGGCGGGCTAAATTGTGAGCCGCCATGTAAAACCTAAAGGTACTCGTTGGAATTTGGGCTCCTTTGCACCCAGGCTGCAAAAGCGGCACTTATGTGGTATTGCCGTACTCAGGAGAAGTAGGGCAATGTGTTTTAGGGTGTATTTTACATATACCCATGTTGGGTGAGAGAAATATCTCTGTAAATTGTCAACTTTGTATAAACATTTTTAAAAGTTGTCGTTTACAGAGATATTTTTCACACAAAGTATGGGTATATATAAAAATACACCCCAAAACACATTGCCCTACTTCTCCTGAGTACGGCGATACCACATGTGTGCCACTTTTTGCAGCCTGAGTGCGCAAAGGGCCCTAAAACCAATGAGTACCTTTAGGATTTCACAGGGCATTTTTACGCATTTGGATTCCAGACTTCTTCTCACCCTTTAGGGGCCCCTAAAATGCCAGGACAGCATAAATACCCCACATGTGACCCCATTTTGGAAAGAAGACACCCCAAGGTATTCTGTGAGGGTATGGTGAGTTCATGTAAAATTTTATTTTTGTCACAAGTTAGTGGAATATGAGACTTTGTAAAAAACAAAATTAAAAAAAAAAAAAACAATTTCCGCTGACTTGTGCCAAAAATAAAAATTCTGTGGACTCACCATGCCCCTCACAGAATACCTTGGGGTGTCTTCTTTCCAAAATGGGGTCACATGTGGGGTATTTATACTCACCTGGCATTTTAGGGGCCCCTAAAGTGTGAGAATCCAAATGCATAAAAATGGCCTGTGAAATCCTAAAGGTACTCATTGGTTTTAGGGCCCCTTGCGCATCTTGGCTGCAGAAAAGTGTCACTCATGTGGTATCGCCGTACTCAGGAGAAGTAGGGCAATGTGTTTTGAGGTGTATTTTACATATACCCATGCTGCGTGTGAGAAATATCGCTGTAAACGACAACTTTTTACATTTTTTATTTAAAGTTGTCAATATACAGAGATATTTCTCTCACCAGCATGGGTATATGTAAAAATACACCCCAAAACACATCGCCCTACTTCTCCTGAGTACGGCGATACCACATGTGTGACACTTTTTGCAGGCAAGATGCGCAAAGGCCCAAATTCCAATGAGTACCTTTTAGGAGGGCATTTTTACGCATTTTCTTCTCACGCTTTAGGGCCCCTAAAATGCCAGGGCAGTAGAAATACTCACGTGTGACCCCATTTTTGAAAGAAGACACCCCAAGGTATTCCATGAGGGCATGGCGAGTTCATAGAATATTTTTTTTTGGCACAAGTTAGTGGAAATTGATTTTTATTGTTTTTCCTCACAAAGTCTCCTTTCCGCTAACTTTTGACAAAAAGTTTAATTTTTCATGAACTCATTATGCCCTCAGCGAATACCTTGGGGTGTCTTCTTTCCAAAATGGGGTCACATGTGGGGTATTTATACTGCCCTGGCATTTTAGGGGCCCTAAAGCGTGAGAAGAAAAATGCGTAAAAATGCCCTCCTAAAAGGTACTCATTGAATTTGGGCCCTTGCGCATCTTGCCTGCAAAAAGTGTCACACATGTGGTATCGCCGTACTCAGGAGAAGTAGGGCGATGTGTTTTGGGGTGTATTTTACATATACCCATGCTGGGTGAGAGAAATATCTCTGTATATTGACAACTTTGAATAAAAAAATGTAAAAAGTTGTCGTTTACAGCGATATTTCTCACACCCAGTATGGGTATATGTAAAAATACACCCCAAAACACATTGCCCGACTTCTCCTGAGTACGGCGATACCACATGAGTGACACTTTTTTGCAGCCAAGATGCGCAAAGGGGCCCTAAAACCAATGAGTACCTTTAGGATTTCACAGGCCATTTTTACGCATTTGGATTCTCACGCTTTAGGACCCCTAAAATGCCAGGGCAGTATAAATACCCCACATGTGACCCCATTGTGGAAAGAAGACACCCCAAGGTAATCCGTGAGGGGCATGGCGAGTTCACAGAAAAAAAAAATTTGCGGAAAAAGTTAGCGGAAATTGTTTTTTTTTTTTTTTTACAGTCTCATATTCCACTAACTTGTGACAAAAATAAAATTTTCCATGAACTCGCCATACCCCTCACAGAATACCTTGGGGTGTCTTCTTTCTAAAATGGGGTCACATGTGGGGTTTTTGTACTGCCCTGGCATTTGAGGGTCTCCGTAATCATTACACGTATGGCCAGCATTAGGAGTTTCTGCGATTCTCCGTATATTGAGCATACGGGTAATGAGATTTTTTCCGTTCAGCCTCTGCGCTGAAAAAAAAAAAATGAACGGCACAGATTTTTCATTCGCATCGATCAATGTGGATGAAAAAATCTCTGCCAAATCAGTGACTGCGGTGCGGTGGGCTGGGCGCTAGCTACCTAACAAGTAGCTAACTAACTGGCGGTGATAAGGGACCCTTATGCCCCATTCACACGTCCGAAATTCTGTTTGCGGAACGGAATTGCGGACCCATTCATTTCTATGGGGACAGACTTTGTCCCGCTCGGATCCGGAATTACGGATCCGCGCTTCGAGTCTGCACTTCCGTTCCGCAAAAATATAGAACATGTCCTATTCTTGTCCGCAATTGCGGACAAGAAAAGCATTTTCTATATAGTTCTGGCAATGTGCGGATCTGCAAAATGCGGAAAGCACATTGCCGGTGTCCGTGTTTTGAGGATCTGCGGATCGGATCCGCGGATCCGTGAATCCACGGATCCGTGAATCCACGGATCCGCAAAACACATATGGACGTCTGAATAAAGCCTTACAAGGGGTGTGATCAATGACAGGGGGTGATCAGGGGTCTAGATGGGGTGATCAAGGGGTTAATAGGTGAGGGGGTGGGGGGTAAGTGTAGTGTTTGGTGCAACTTTTACTGTGTTACCTGGTCCTCTGGTGGTCGATCCCAGAAAATGGGACCACCAGAGGACCAGGTAGCAGCTATATCAGACGCTGTTCATAAAACAGCGTCTGATATAGCTGTTTGATGCGATTTATATCGCATCTACAGCCTGCCAGCGATTGATCATCGCTGGCAGGCTGTAGTCCAACTCTCGAGCCGCGCTTCACTGTGAACGCGCGCGCGCACGCGCGCGCGTTCACAGGAACTCTCGCGTCTCGCGAGATGACGCCCCGGCGCGTCCAAACAGAAGATCCCGGCCGCCCGCAGGACGCAATCCTGCGTACGGCGGTCGGGGACTGGTTAATATTCTCGCATTGTGCATCCAACTTAGAGCTGTGTATATCAAGTCTACTTGGCTTGCTAGAAGTAACAAAGATAATGAATATGAATATAGCGCTATATTCTTTATCTTCGTTAATAGAGACTATTTCGCTATCTTCATTCTTAACAAAGATAACGAATATAGCGCTAAATTCTCTATCTTCATTAATTCTAGCAAGCCAACTAATAGCAAAGATATACCCCGTTCAAAGTTTCATTCACAGTATGCGATTATTCCATAATGTAATTTTCACGTACTGCGAGTGGAACTTTGAAGGGGGTAAAACTTTCCTACTGCTTGGATTGCTAGAATTAACGAAGATAGAGAATATAGCGCTATATTCGTTATCTTTGTTAATTCTAGATAGCCAACCAATAGGAAAGTTGCCTATATACCCATTCAAAGTTCAAATCGCAATATGCGAATAATTAAACGGCATATTATTCACGATAAATAGAATAATGGCGAATATTCGATTTTGATGAATATATGACGAATATTCAATCGGATATTCGCGAAATATCGTGAAACCGAATATGGCACCTCCCGCTGATAACTAGTTATTTAATAAAATGCATCTGTATCGAGCCACCTGCTGTTTGTGTTTCCTTATGTTTTTTGACCTTCTTACTGACAAGGCCGCAGATGTTTAGTTTAGTTCTTTAACTGCCTCCTGAGTTGTGATAGGGAGAGCACAGACATGCCCCCTTAGCTGCAGCAGAAAAGACACTCCCCTTCAGCCCGCATAGCTTCAGCTTGATATAAATCTAGCAGAGCAATGCATGTGGAGATATCTGGATCCATGTGAGGTATAGGGCTGGTTCTAGATTTGTTAGAAAGAGATTGTCATGTGTGATTTTCGTTTTTTTACATTAAAGGGGTATTCCCATCTTGCTTTTTCAATTTTCCCAGCAGTAGATGTCCTGGTTACTTTCTGGTTTGTCTCAGGCAGTTGACTGAAGGCTGACCACGCCTCCTCATGACTTACCCTGAGAGCTCAGTCCTTGGTGCTGGTTCATGTGGATGAGTCATCAGTCTGGCAGCCTGCAGTGTATGTAAAGCCCATCCCCCTTCTGGGGAATCACTCAGTGACCAATGCTAGTGAACTAATGGAGTAACTTGTGGCTGTCCTGCATTCTAATACACTTTTACACATAAAAGCCCAAATGAATGTTAGCTAGTAGCCATCTGATCTGTGCTAGATATATATAGATATATTCACTGACTTATCACCCAGCTTTCCCGGTCTCAGATATTATCACTGACTTATTACCCAGCTTTCCCGGTCTCAGATATTATCACTGACTTATTTCCCAACTTTCCCGGTGTCTACTATTATCACTGACTTATTACCCAGCTTTTCCGGTGTCTAATATTATCACTGCCTTATTACCCAGCTTTCCCGGTCTCAGATATTATCACTGACTTATTACCCACCTTTCCCGTGTCTAATATTATCACTGACTTATTACCCAGCTTTCTCTGTGTCTAATATTGTCACAGACTTATTACCCAGCTTTCCCAGTCTCAGATATCACTGACTTATTACCCAGCTTTCCCGGTGTCTCATATTATCACTGACTTATTACCCAGCTTACCCAGTGTACAATATTTTCACTGACTTATTACCCAGCTTTCCCAGTATCAGATATTATCACTGACCTATTACCCAGCTTATGGGGGGTGGCATCTGTGGATGGCACTTATGGGGAGGGGGCATCTGTGGATGGCACTAATGGGGGGCATCTGTGGATAGCACTTATGGGGGGGGCATCTGTGGATGGCACTTATGGGGGCATCTGTGGATGGCACTTATGGGGGAGTCTGTGGATGGCAATTTGGGGTTGTCTGTGGATGGCACTTATGGGGGGTCATCTGTGGATGGCACTTGTGGAGGGCATCTGTGGATGGCACTAATGGGGGCATCTGTTGATGGCACTTATGGGGAGGGGGCATCTGTGGATGGCACTTATTTGGGGGGGGGGGCATCTGTGGATGGAACTTATGGGGGGGCATCTGTGGATTGCACTAATAGGAGGGCATCTGTATTCCGGCAGCAGGAGGGAGCGCACGGCATCATAGCAACCGAGGACGCCGTGCGCTCTGGTGCCAAGGAGTCCGGGCAGTGATCCACAGATCCCCTACTAAGTGCCATCCACAGACTCCCCCCTCCCCTAAGTGCCATCCACAGACTCCCCTAAGTGCCATCCACAGACTCCCCACCCCTATACCCTAAGTGCTATCCACAGACTCCCCAACTAAGTGCTATCCACAGACTCCCTCCCCTAAGTGCCATCACATATGGTCCTGGCAACGGAGCGCACGGTGTCCCCTGTTGCTATGACGTCGTGCGCTACCTCCTGCTGCCGGAATACAGTAATACACTGCTATGATCTATAAGAGTGTATCACTGTATTCCGGCAGCAGGAGGGAGCGCATGGCGTCATAGCAACCGGGGACGCCTTGCGCTCCGTTGCCGGGACCACATGTGATGGCACGTAGGGGAGGGGGTTGTCTATGGATGGCACTTAGTGGGGGAGTCTCTGGATGGCACTTAGGGGAGGGGGGAGGAGTCTTTGGATGGCACTTAGGGGGGAAGTCTGTGGATGGCACTAGATTATAAGAGTGTATCACTGTATTCTGGCGGCAGGAGGGAGCGCACAGCGTCATAGCAACACGCCGTGCGCTCTGGAGTCGGGACCATATGTGATGGCACTTAGGAGAGGGGGGGGGGGAGTCTGTGGATGGCAAATAGATAGATTCTCTGCCGCGTCTGCTACAGAGCATGCACGGCTCTGTAGCAGACGCGGCAGAGAATCTATCAGAACGGCGCATGCGCAGCTAGCATGTGCGTTCTTGTGAAGAAGACTGGCCGCCTGGGTGAATGGTCAGTGCGGTGTGCGCAAGTGCGGCCCATAGATATGGCCAAGGAGCAGGGGCCGTATCTATGGGTTACCAAACATAATCAATAAAATATATATCAAGTTATATTTCAGTGGAGCAGCATTTTTTTTAATACAATGCATTGGCAAAAATGATCAATGGCACAAGGGGAATCATTTAAAATATAATCTTAAAGATGGGAGTACCCCTTTAATCATGGGATAACCTCTTTAAGCAACAAGAAATAAAAGCACTCAATGGCCCAAAGTGGTAGATTAGAACTCACATGTGAATCCATCCTTACAGGTACAGATGTGACTTCCTATTGTATTAGTGCAGGTGGCATTAGGTGAACAGGGATTGTTGTCCTTGCATTCATTGATATCTCCACAAAAGGTTCCATTACCTAATCAATATCAAGTGTGTAATGCCCCGCAAGGGGGCATTACCACCTTTTGCGCCCCTCCACTTTCTGTAATGGTTGTTCCTGTCTCATCATATGTATTTATTGCCATGTCCTACAAAATGTGTATATGTATTTCCTTGAAAACAGCTGTTTAAGTGTAATGTGCCTGGTTCACAAGCAGATGGCGGCAATTTTGGCAGAGCTAGTTTCCCTGGAGTGGAACCTTCTATCCATTACAGCCCACTCTAGAGAGGGAGGTGCTAGTTAGTGAAGGTCAGTCTAACCTACCCCATCTTGTGGAGAGGTTGTGAGTAGCTTACCCCCTGTAAGGGGAAGCAGCAGGCCCTTGGCCCTGCTGGGCAAGATTGCAGGAGTTGAGTTCAGAGCAGCCCCTGCAAGGGGAAGGCTGTGTGCCAGCCAGCAGAGCACCGTCTGCTTGGCTAGGCCCAAGAAGAGAAGTAAAGAGCTTCAGAGCCAGGAGAAAAGATTCCCTGGATAAAGATAAGGACAAAGATAAATCCAAAGATACAGAACACGATAAATATGTAGTCAGACTACATAAAGCGCAGCAGAAAGGAAAAGTTCCTATTTAATCCAGCCAGCATAGCAGAGCTGAAAGAGTTATTATGTAGTAGAGCTGATTGTGTTTGCCTGCCAAGAGTTAAGCTTAAATTTGTTGATAGCCAAGATAAAATTGTAGGATTGTTCCTCGATGCAAGTTTATTCAAGTAAAGCTGTCTTCAACGTTAATACAAGTCTGGACTCTCTTTATTCTACAAATTCTTCAACTGTTAACCTTTTTATCACTGCTTCGGACGACCACACTTCTGGTTCAGGATATTCAGGTAGGAGTACCGTGACAAGTGTAAAAGCCACTCCTAAGGGCCACTATAGGCAACCCTTACACAACTCTGGCAATCCTACACCTTGGTTCCACCATCACCTTCTACATAGGGGGACTTCGTCCCTCGTTGTTGAAATGCAAATGGTGTCACTACAAAAACTAAAAAAAAATAAACTTTAATAACACCTGTAGGAGAGACCCCTGGCGCGGGACTGACCTGCTAAAAGAGTTGTACAGTTAACTCAGAAATCTTACATTGGAGGTACAGTAGATGTGAAAATGAACATTTCTCTATATGTTTTATATGTTATACATAACATAATTGTTCCGTAAATGAAACACAGAACTGTGCAAATACATGGGGCAATCAAAAAAAGTGCTTCAAAGCAAATGTTTCCAGCACAGGTTCTCTTGCTGTGGGAACACAACAATAACTGATCTCAGGGAGACCAGCTACAAAAAACACCACAGAGCCTCACTTAAGAGTCTCAAAACAGCAATCCGAAGTGCAAAGCTCCCTGGGAAAAGGGAATATTCAAAATAAATGTGGAGCCCCAGTTATGGGTCTACAACACAATGAAAGCCAGATATCCCTCAAAGGAAGGAAAACCAAGCAAAGGGGTGTCTGCATTACAGAGATCACCAAATCCACCATATTAAGTGGCCCCTATGTCAAGATCCCGCTTTACAAGCTTTAGGATGTGACGGGAAAATCTAGCCAGTTATCCATCCACAGACAGCTGTTTCGGGGTGTTGCCCCTCATCAGTGCGGAGTAGGATTCTGGCTAACCAGGAGCAATGTCTCGGAGACCACCTAAACACAACAATAGCTGATCTCAGGAGACCAGCTACAAAAAGCACATGGAGCCTCACTTAAGAGTCTCAACACAGCAATCTGAGTGCAAAGCTCCCTGGGAAAGGGAATATTCAAAACAATGTGGAGCCCCAGTTATGGGTCTACAACACAATGAGCCAGATATCCCTCAAGGAAGGAAAACTAGCAAAGGGTGTCTGCATTACAGAGATCACCAAACCACCATATTAAGTGGCCCCTATGTCAAAATCCCGCTTTTTTTACAAGCTTTAAGGATGTGACGGGGAAAACCTAAGCCACCGGGAGGCATTGCTCCCGGTTAGCCAGAATCCTACTCCGCACTGATGAGGGGCAACACCCCGAAACAGCTGTCTGTGGATGGATAACTGGCTTAGGTTTTCCCCGTCACATCCTTAAAGATTGTAAAAAAAGCGGGATCTTGACATAGGGGCCACTTAATATGGTGGATTTGGTGATCTCTGTAATGCAGACACCCCTTTGCTTGGTTTTCCTTCCTTTGAGGGATATCTGGCTTTCATTGTGTTGTAGACCCATAACTGGGGCTCCACATTTATTTTGAATGTTCCCTCTTCCCAGGGAGCTTTGCACTTTGGATTGCTGTGTTGACACTCTTAAGTGAGGCTCTGCGGTGTTTTTTGTAGCTGGTCTTCCTGAGATCAGCTATTGTTGTGTTTGGGTGGTCTCCGAGGCATTGCTCCCGGTTAGCCAGAATCCTACTCCGCACTGATGAGGGGCAACACCCTGAAACAGCCATCTGTGGATGGATAACTGGCTTAGGTTTTCCCCGTCACATCCTTAAAGCTTGTAAAAAAAGCGGGATCTTGACATAGGGGCCACTTAATATGGTGGATTTGGTGATCTCTGTAATGCAGACACCCCTTTGCTTGGTTTTCCTTCCTTTGAGGGATATCTGGCTTTCATTGTGTTGTAGAACCATAACTGGGGCTCCACATTTATTTTGAATATACTTGCTGTGGGAAGACCTAAGGCTTTAAGATTGCCTTTAACCTAGATTGCTGGCCCAATCACTGTAGTGTCAGTAACATGTTTTGTTATGTAGAGGACCTTTAACAAATCTTCCTACAATACACCACAGTATTTCTCAGGAAATAATGATTCTAGACTTACTATTATACCATAGTAATCTTCTTTTATCTATGGCTCTTTGCAGCACATATATTACTTGTATTACCTATATACAGTATGCAGTTACCTATGGTCTTATTTTCTCTGACTGATATTGAGAAGAGCAGGACAACAAGCAGTTAATATAAGGCAATCAATCTATTTCTCACCTGTTAATCCATCCTTACAGGTACAGGTATAACTTCCTTCTGTATTAGTGCAGGTGGCATTAGGTGAACAGGGATGTCTGGTCTCACATTCATCGATATCTTCACAATAGGTTCCATTACCTAATCAATATCAAGTTTTTCACAGTTAACTAAGGGATATAACACTGAAGGTAGATGTGAAAATGAAAACTTATTATTAAAACATATACATATGCTATCCTGCAAGTCAGGCCAATATATCCCCAACCATTGCATGTAAATTTAGGGTCATGTATGAAGTGTCAATAAGAGTGAACTATCATTTTTTCTGTTACAAAACTATATTTACAGAAGAACCAGTCTTATTTTCTACAAATTGTCTTTTTTTTAAAAAATATTATGGGGTATAGCTTTACTTGTCTCCATTACTTTGTTACGTAAGAAGTGGCATGTAACAAGTAAGGCGCATGCATCTGCTCCGTATATACTGTATGTTTGAAGCATGGTGACAAGCACATGTTCTAGACTTTTGTATCTATATGCTTATCTTCATTCAGCAGGACCTGTGCTGACGTCACCCCGCTCACCAAGTTGTGAGTGCGATTACATCATCAAAGGTCCTTTTTCAGGTCCTGAAAGAAGAAGAAATAAGACGATGTCGGCTGCGTGATCAAGTGGATGAGGTGAGTCATTTGTTTTTTTTAACTCCTCAAGGCACATTTTATTAAGCATTCTGCATTAAGAATGTTATTATATCTTCTCATGCCTCTGCACTTGTGCCATGCAGGACATCAGGAAAGCTGAGTCACATTACATAATGTAGTGACAACCAGCTTTCCTCCTGTTCTGAATGGCATATGTGCAGAGGAATAGCCCGGGAAAGCTGAGTGACCCCCCCTTCCACACACATACACTTCCGCACTGTCCTCACCTACAAGTTGTCACTCACTTCATTACTGGTGGGATTGTGGGGTAGGTGGGAGTTGTGTTACTCAGCTTTCTCCGACTATTCTCATGTCTCTCCACATGTGCCATGCAGGACAGCAGAAAAGCTGGGTGCTATTACATCATGTAATGTCACTCATATTTTCTGCAATCCTGCAAGGCATAAATTCAGATAATAAGGACATGGAAAGGCAGGGGGGAGGGGTGCACTCAGCTTTCCCAGAGACTCATGTCTCTGCACATGTGTCATGCAGGATAGCAAGTAATGTCAGTGTCTCCCAGCTGTCCTGCATGACACAGAGGATGGGGGAAGAGGGGCACTCACTTCCTCAAATTTTTCTCGTGTCTCTGCGCATGTGCCATGCTGGACAGCAGGAAAGTTGGGTGGTATTACATCATGTAATGCTCCAGATTCTTGTCAAAATATGCTGAACACCGCTGGAACCTACCAGATCCCATTCACCATAATGGGTCTGTGGGGTTCTGGCTTGAGTAAAGCCATTTTGTAGAACAAAATACTGCTGCATGAGGTGGGGCAGGGGAGAAGTTAGGGAGGGTAGTGAGAGGTGCCAGGGCGCATAGTGGGAGGGACTAGGAATAGGCATGGGGGCCCAATTTAAATTCTTGCTATGGGGCCCAATGATTTATATGTACGCCCCTGGTCTACACCGATGGGCGTGACAGGGAGCTTGTCAGGAGTAGTGATGAGCGGCAGGTGCCATATTCGATTTCGACGAAATTCGCGAATATTCGAATGAATATTCGTTTCGTATTCGTCGAAATCGAATATTCGTCATTTTTTCTAGTTATCGCGATTAAAATGCGATTTAAATAATCGCATATTGCGATTTGTACTTAAGGCTACTTTCCTATTGGTTTCATATCTAGAATTAGCGAGGATGACTGATATGACGAATGTATTCGTCATATTCTTCAAACGAAGATAACGAGTATTCTACATCTTCGCTTTAGCAACCTATTCGTCAACCTCGCTAATTCTAGCAATCAAATAGGAAGGTTGACTATAGAGACAGCTGTGTTAAATTCGCTATGCGATTTTTTTTTTAATACAATAATTATATTACTTGATATGATAATATTATTATAAGTATTCTATTTATTAAAAAAAAAAAAAAAATCGCATAGCGAATTTAACACAGCTGTCTGGTAAGTCAACCTTCCTATTTGATTGCTAGAATTAGCGAGGTTGACGAATAGGTTGCTAAAACGAAGATGTAGAATACTCGTTATCTTCGTTTTGAGGAATATGACGAATACATTCGCCATATTCGTCATCCTCGCTAATTCTACCAAGCCAACCATAACTTCTGTGCTCATGGAGCGTCCCCATCACCATGGGAACGCCTCCATATACTAAAATGTACTGTCGGATTTGAGGAATTACGCTGAAATCGCAATGCGATTAATTCAAGTTATATTAATCGCATTGCGATTTCAACTTAGAGCTGGGTTTATAATGGGTCAGCTTGCTAGAATTAACGAAGTTAACGAATATGGAATATAGCAGCAGTGCTAAGTTGAAATCGCAATGCGATTAATTTAACTTAGTATTCGCATTACGATTTCAACTTAGCACTGCTAGTGCATAGCTATATATTCCATATTCGTTAATTCTAGCCTATGTAAGATAGCAGTGCTAAGTTGTAATCGCAATGCGATTAATATAACTTGAATTAATCGCATTGCGATTTCAACGTAATTCCTCAAATCCGACAGTACATTTTAGTATATAGAGATTTTCCCATGGAAGGGGACGCTCCATGAGCACGGAAGTCGGCAGAAGCGGCAACGGGCACTGACTGGAGCAGCCAGGAAGCCAGGAATCCTCATGACAGGTAAGAACTACTTTTGGGAAGTGGGAAAGAAAAAAATATAACTAAAAAAAAAAAAAAAACGAATATTCGAAATAGCGAATTTATAGCGCTATATTCGAAATATTCGCGAATTAGCGAAGTGCCGATATTCGCTAAAAAAATTCGCTTTTCGAATATTCGCGCTCAACACTAGTCAGGAGCTTGCGGGGGAGAGAGAGACTTGACTCCTATAGCATAGCAGCATGAAGGTTATGCGGGAAGCCTAAGCGACTTCAGGGTAAATATAAGAGGATGTAGAAACCAAAAGGAGACATTGCATAGAAGAATTTCCATTCTTCTCATAGCTTGATGCCAGATATTCATTATTCTGTATACAAGTTTTATATACTTCTTTTGAGGAGTTATATATCAAATTATTGCCTGTCAAGGGTGTCTCTTTTTTTAAAACAAATTCTCATTAAAGATTTTTTATTTTTTTTAGCGCATAACTATAAAAGCCATAGCGTCTGCTATAGCACCCACAATCAGGCAAAGTACTGGGGGAATCATAGCATTATTTACAGTATAGGTGTCAAAAACCTGCCTGTCCGAGCTTCAGTGCTGCAGTATGGGGTTCGGACACTGCGGGGTAGTGACAGACGCGCTGTCAGGCCATGCTCCTTGGTGACTCAGTGATTAGGCCATGCCCCATCTCGATGCTGCGTAGGTCACGCCCCTCTACAGCAACACCACCGATGATGTCACACCTGGGCCACGCCCCCCAGTTATGTCAGCGCTCAGGTGTTTAGCTCCCTATTTAAGGCAGACGCGCTGTCAGGCCATGCTCCTTGGTGACTCAGTGATTAGGCCATGCCCCATCTCGATGCTGCGTAGGTCACGCCCCTCTACAGCAACACCACCGATGATGTCACACCTGGGCCACGCCCCCCAGTTATGTCAGCGCTCAGGTGATTAGCTCCCTATTTAAGGCAGCTACTGGCAATCATCCTTTGCCAGTTATAGGTTTTCCTCGCTGTCCTCTGCTGCCTTTGTGAGAATTGGACTGTTGCTTTTGGACTTGACCTCGGCTATTCCTTGACCTCTCCCTCTGCTCAGTGATTCGGTACTTGCTTCCTATCCGGTATTGACCCTTGGCTTGTTATTGCTACCTTCTTCCGCTTAGTGATTGTGTTTGGTTTTAATCTCCTGGTTTGACTGTTTCTGGCACCACTTTGGTGTTTGTTTGTCTGTCTGTCCTGTGTGCGAACAGGTACCTTTGGTTTTTCCATGGGAGCTTGGTTTGAATCTCTGCACTTACCAGTATAGGGACCGTTGACTAGTTGTGGACTTGTCGCCTAGGACTTGTTCTGCAAGTAGGCAGGGTCAGCGGGCTGGGTTCAAGTTAGGGCTCACTGTGTGAGTGTGTGTCCCTGCCTACGGTCGTGACAATATGCAATGAATCCCCCACAGTCCTCTTTTACCTAAACTACCAGAAACTGTCAGGTCAGAGAGGATGGGAATGACTCCCAGCAGAAAACAGCAAGTCAAGACCCAGAATCTGTCTGGAGTGTCTCCACCTCCTCGACCTGATGGATGTTTACACCGGTCCCCTGATGAATCGGAAGTAAACCGAAGAAACGAGTTGGAACCTATGTGCAGACTTAATGTTATGTCCTTACCTCTCCACTCACACTGTCAGGCAAAGCTGGGCAGTCACTGTCTTTTCTTTGGAGAGGGGCATCTTTAGGGACATTAAGAAGGCCATTAGGAGGCAGTTGAAGGGTCTGATAGGATCAGAGACCCAGAATTTGTGTCCCTCAATTTATTACTATCCTGTGGCTTTCTAAATACCTTTTTCTATCTATTTATATTTGATTTGAGACAATAGCTAACTTAATAGGCCCTTTACGTTTAGATTTACCCTTTTAACCGGAGTAACAATAAATGTTAAATGAGATTGGTGAATTAAGGTGAACTGTTTTGTCGACACTGAGGCCTTCCGCAGCCTGATGTCGGTGGCCGTCCCATGTTACACAGTCCTCTGCCACCACAATTTTTTTTAACGGTGTGCCGTGCCCACCTTACACCAACATCTGTCCCGTAACATAACACGTGCCCTGACCAACGCAGTTAAAGGATTTAATAGGGTACTCATTCCAATAACAGGGCCTCTTAAGAGTCCTGTATTGTTATTTATCGTCACTATCTCCCCGAGTCGGGAGTGGGTAATTGGCGCCACTGCTGCCTTCCTTGGATGTGGTAGCCGTTTCTCAGGCTTCCCCTCCGGAATCAAACCCTGATTCCCCGTTACTCGTGGTCACCATGGTAGGCGCAGAATGTACCATCGAAAGTTGATAGCGCAGACATCCAAATGGATCGTCGAATGTAGCCAAATGGGACCCACGCCTGTATTTTGCGTTACAAATTCGCAATATGCAATTTTTACATTGTATATTTTTCTCAATCAAGAGAATAATCTTAAATACGAATATGACAAATATTCTACCGAACATTTGCGAAATAGCGCAAATTCGAATATTGCCCCTGCCGCTCATCACTAATACTCGGGTGCTTGGTAGAGCACCCGAGCATCCCGATGTGTTCGGCCCGAGCACTTTGGTGCTCGATCAACACTACTGGCCACTGCACTTCTACAGATGAATCACATTGAAGCCATATGCTTCACATGTACAAGCTGAGCAGCCTAAAGCAGCATGACTGAGCCAAACTGGTTCAGTCACAGTATAAAACCACTTGTAGATTTGCTGTGAGGCCCTCAGATACACAGTATAATTTACAAAGTATACAGTTACTCGAAGCCTCATATGCATGAAATTAATACAAACCATAATTTTTACAGACTGATAGATAGAGAGGCATGCTACGGGGCTATTGATAAATCTCTCCTTGTGTTACACATCCGCAACAACTCCATGCTTTATATCATGGTCTCTCAGTGGAAAGTCAATATGTCCGCCTGATGCTGATATGTTAAAATAATATAACCTCTCACCTGAAAATCCATTCTTATAGTACAGATCAATGTAGTGTCAGTAACCAGTTCTGTTATATAGAGAAACCTTACCATGTTGTTCTAAATTAATATTATTATTTATATATTATAGGAAGGAGATGATGAGGGCATGTACAAGCATTTTCGCACATTCAAAGTTGAGGAAAGCGTGGATGTTTTTAAAGTTGGAGGCGGCAGGTGGTGGAAAGGGCTTGGATGTGCGGTCGGAAGGAAAGGGCAGAATCCAAGGTCACTCCAAGGCAGGGGACTTGGTTGACCGGGGAGAGTCTGCAGCCATTGATCATGTTAGATAGGTCTGTTGGTGGGGGGAGGGGGGTTATGAGCAAGATGGGGAAAAGATGATGAATTCTGTTTTATCCATGTTAGGTTTTAGAAAGCAGTGGGGGAAAATGGATGATATGGAAGATAGGTATTGTGCGATTCTGGATAACAAGGTGGTGATGTCTGGACCAGAGAGGTACATTTGTGTGTCGTCAGCATAAAAGTGATACTGAAAGCCATGGGACTCTATGAACTGTCCCAGGCTGAAAGTTTAGATAGAGAAGAGCAAGGGTCCTAGGACAGAGCCTTGCAGGACACCAACAGAGAGGGAATGAGGCGAGGAGGTGGTGTGAGACGCTAAACATCCGGTCTGTGAGGTATCATGTGATCCAGGAGAGGGCCAGGTCAGAGATGCCAAGAGATGAGAGAGTTTGCAACAGAAGGGAGTGGTTGACCGTGTCAAAGGCAGAGGACAGGTCAAGGAAAAGGACAGAGTAATGCTTGTTGGTTTTGGCTTTTAGTAGGTCATTGGTGACTTTGGTAAGTCTCAGTCGAGTGGTGGGGTCGGAAGCCAGATTGTAGCCGATTAAAGAGGGAGCAGGAAGAGAGGTGAGAGGACAGTTCAGGATGGACATGTTGTTCAAGTAGATTTGAGGCATACGGAAGAAGTGATATGGGGCGATAACTGGACAAAGAAGATGGGTCAAGTGAAGGCTTTTTGAGGATGAGTGTAATGGTAGCATGTTTTAAACCAGAGGGGAAGACACCACAGGTTAGTGATAGGTTGAAGAGATGAGTTAAGGCTGGGATAAACACTATGTTGAGGTTAGGGATGAGGTGGGATGGGATTGGGTCAAGTGCACAAGTGGTGAGATGAGATCTGGAGAGTAGAGTGGAGAGTTTTTCTTCTGTAATGGTGGAAAAGCGGGTTTTGGGAGAAGAGGACTGAGCAGTCATGTAGAGGGTCTGTGGGGACTGTGTACTGAATCTTTCTCTGATGTTGACTATCTTTTGTTTGAAGTATGCAGCAAAGTCCTCAGCTAAGATGAGAGGAGAGGGTGGGGTGCGCTGGGGGACAGAGAAGGGAGTAAAAAGTGTACAAAAGTTGTTTAGGGCTGTGGGAAAATATGAGAGATGAGAAGTAGGCCTGTTTTGCATCAGCAAGTGAGGATTTGAATATGGAGGAGGGATCACTTGTATTCAGTGAATTGATCTTTAGAATGGGATTTCTTCCATCGCCGCTCAGCAGCCCTGGAAGCTTGTTGAGTTTTTTGGTCAGGTTGGTGTGCCAGGGTTGTCTGTTGATTTTTCGGGATTTGTTGCGTGTGAAGGGGGCACAAGTCCAGAGCTGTACTTATTGTGGTGTTATACAGGTTGGTGGCAGCATCTGGGTCTTGGAGGGAACAAATAGTAGAGAGTGGCAGAAGAGAGTCAGGAAGCAAGTGAAAGTCGAGATGCTTAAGGTTCCTGCAGGGGTGTGTTAGTGTGTGGACTGGGGGAGCAGCAGAAGAGACAAGTGAAGAGAAGGTGAGTAGGTTATGGTCGCATAGGGGGAGAGGCGAATTAGAAAGGTTAGATAGGGAGCAGAGGCGGCTAAAGATAAGATCCAGAGCGTGACCATTTCTGTGGGTGGGAGCGGAAGACCACTGTAAGAAGCCGAAGGAGGAAAAGAATGATAGGAGTTTAGGGGAGGCTGAGTGGCAGGTGTCAATAGGGATGTTGAAGTCACCCATGATGATAGTGGGGATGTCGGCAGAAAGAAAGTGTAGGAGCCATGTGTTAAAGTGGTCAAGAAAGATGGTGGCTGTGCCTGGGGTGCGGTAAATGGAAAGTAAAGTTTTCGAGAGATGAAAAGATCATGAATGTAGGACAGTTTGTCACAGACAGAGCGTGCATTACATAATGCTCCTGCAAGAGGAACCAAAGGAGCAGGGGTCAGAGGAATGATTATTAGGTTTAAGGGGTTGCAGAAATTTGTAGTTTGTGTGTTTGGGAAGGAAGTGTTTTATGTTGTCAAATAGGTTTGTGCAAGTGGTCAGATGAGAAGGTAAGGCCTCATGCACACGACCGCTGAGTGTTTTGCGGTCCGCAAATTGCAATTTGCGGAACGGCACGGACAGCCATTAATATAACTGCCTATTCTATTTTTTTTGCGGGGCTACGGAACAGAGCAACGGATGCGGACAGCACAGAGTGCTGTCTGCATCCTTTGCTGCCCCATTGAAGTGAATGGGTCCGCACCCGAGCCGGATGCGGAACTAAACAACGTTCGTGTGCATGAGGCCTAAGATGGAGGGAGAGATATATAGTTTCTTGCTGGGTGAACTGATGTGGGGGTATTTCAGGAGATTTTGGAGAAGTGGGAAGAGTAAGATGAAAGATTGAAACATTCTTTGCATTAACTATTTCTGTCATTACCTTCAGTCCCCTTCTGGTTCAAATCTGGTACAATTTTTCAGTATGTGCACTTAAAGAGTTGCAATTGAAAGATGTTGCATTTGGAAAGACCAAGGTATGGAAGACCTAGGAACTTAGATTTATACCACTCAGTGTTCAATCACATGTGACCACGTAGGGAGGGGGCTACATTTGGCCTAATCAAGGGAGACCCTGATACAGGGGAAAAATAGTCAATGTAAACAAATACTCAAGAAATCCAGCAAGGAAAGAGACATAAAAAGTTAAATGCAGACATACCAGGGGATGAGAAGGAAAGAGGAGGGGTGTGGACAATATCAGACTCTGGAAAAGCTGGGTGCAGCAGTTAGTTTCAATGCAGACATACCAGGGGATGAGAAGAAAAGATGAGGGGTGTGGACAATATCAGAGAAATCATGGTATTCTCAGGAAACATTAAGAGTACGGCCACATGTGTCAAGTCCACTATGGATTTTCTGGGCAAAATCCACAGAGCAAAACTCATATCAAATCACCTGGATTTTCCTGCGGAAATGCTGTGATTTTGCCACAGAATTCATAGTCTGCACAGGCTAAAATTAATTGAAGATATCCTCAACATAAGTTGACATGCTACCGATTTAACCCTTTCACTGCCAGGAGTGTTTGAAATTTTGCACTTGAAGTACCCAGAATAGGGTCACTGCAAAAGGGTATGATGTTGTAATGTTGTATTGTTAAGTTAGATGTTCTGATTTACTATATTTGTATCTCCCAATAGCATTGTATGGATAAGTCAGGGTTACCACCCTGGCTCATCCTCTGAGGATGCTAGGAGATGGACCTAGGCCCGCACCCTAGTTAGTTCAGTTCCAGTCTAGTTGTGCAACAGAGAGGACCCACATGTGTTTCCTCCTCAGAGTTAGGCCCAAGTTCACAGAATCTTCACCTCTGAGACTTCTACAGCTAAAGAACAATTGCTCCATTAAAGTGCTCCAGAGCGAAAAGAATTTAGAATGTCCAGAATCTGCAAGGCCATGCATTGGAGTCAGTCATCAAGGTATTGTGCTCATTTATGAAAGGTGCAGATAGATTGCACCTTTCAGACCCTGTTCACACACCATAGTTAGTCTAGTGGTAGGACCCCATGCCATGCTGAGAAACCTTGACGTGGTGCATGAGGGGCTCCGATATGTTCCTGACTGTGAGATATTGGCGAATGTCTCAGCTTTTAACATCAGCTTGAGGGATTCGCCAGTGTTGTCAGGTGATTATCCTTGTGGTGCACTTTTTTCAGTGATTTATGTGTTTTATATATTTTCATCCGCACATTGTTTCATTTTGTGTAGTATGTTTGTGTGGTGCATGTGGTTCGCGCTGGCATCCTCCATTGTATGCCATTTTTGCTGGGGATGGCCGCTCACTGCGAACCACATGCGGAGGAGTTGCTTCCCCAGTTAGAAACACACAACAGTGTTTGGGGTTTGAGCAGTTCCACCCATTTAGGCCACGTTTATTTCTGTGATTTTTAAGTTCACATTTTGACATCATAAGACCAAGACAACACCCAACAATTGATCAAGAGTACATCGCCATTGCGAGGCTTTAAGAAGAATATTTTCAGACAGAAGTGGCCACTGAGCTTAGAATGTCATAGACTGTCATCAGCAGGTTGCTGCAACAGATAGACTGGAAGAAAGGCATAGAAGTGGACATCCTTTGGCCACATCCTGCACTGATGACCGCTTCATTGTGAACAATGCACTGCAGAGCCCGATGATGAATGCCACACAACTCCAGGCACATTTTAGGGAGGTGAGAGGCACCGAAATGTCACGTCAGACCATTTGAAACTGTCTACATCAGAGTCGTCTGTGTCCTAGATGACCTGCAAGGGTACAGTACCTGACCACAGGTCTCATTGTCTTGTATAAGCCAGGGAGAATCTACGCTAGACAAGGGACCAGTAGACCTCAGTGCTGTTCACTGATGAAAGTTGATTCACGCTGAGCAGAAATGATGGCCACCAACGAGGTTGTAGACGTCAAGAAGACGGCTATACATCAGGTGGTGGTGGTGTTACAGTGTGGGCAGGTGTGTCTAGTCAATACAGAACTGCCCTACACTTTGTGAATAGTACAGTGACAAGACCATACTACTTGAATAACATCATAAATCCAGTCATTTTGCCTCTGCATGAACAACAGAGGCCTAATTTCATCTTCATGGACGACAATACGCCAGCTCATCGAGGTTGCATTATTAGGAAATGGCTGCTGGAGACTGGGGTACCTAAAATGGAGTGGCTTGCACTTTCTCCAGAACTGAATCCCTTTGTAAACCTATGGGATCAGCTGAGTCGCAATGTGGAGGCTCGTAACTCTGTACCCCAGAACCTCAATAACCTGAGGGCCACCCATCAATAATAGTGGGATGCCATACCTCAGCAGACAATAAGTCCGACTTGTGATCAGCATGAGACGTCTTTGTCAAGCTGTAATTGATGCTCAAGGCCACATGACAAGTTATTAAAACATTAACATTTTGTGGGGGTATACCCACCACTGCTGTTGGTTTTTGTTTCAATAAATTGTTTGAGATGAGGAAATCACCATTACATTCTTCTACTTAAATGCCTTACTTTCATGCTATAATACCACTGTAGCGTGAATTTATTACATTTTCCATAAATTTCACCCTTAAGCCAAATATCCCTAACTTTTTGTGAGTAATGTCTGTTATCCAATCAGGACCTGGGATGACATCATCATCTTTAGCATCATCACAGGTCTTGTACATCTGGTAAAATAACTGCACAGAGCATTATTACAGGTCCTCCAACCCCCAACAGCATTGAAAAGAACTGCAGGATGAGTTCTCCACTGAGACTAGAATGGAGTGGTAAGAGGAGGTCCTCCTATCGTTTCATTTGCACCCCATTCACTATTGTTACTCATATGTCACTATATATATATATATATATATATATATATTGTAAGAGGGCGCAAGGTGCCGTCATGGACGGAAGATACGTGTCACCGAGGTTGCTGGCCTCGGTGAGGTGAGAGCCGGGTTTTTTGTGTCAGCAGCAGCTAGTGCTGCTTGACATTGATAGATTAGCATGGCTGCAAAGCCGATCCGGGCCGGCTCTTACCGGGAGCAGCTAAAGTGTAGGGTGGGTGGTTGCTCCCCACGGTCCAGTCCTGGTTTTGGGCTGGGTTTAAAAACTCAGCCAGCACCAGCAGCTGGGGGAGTGATTGTCCTGGAGCTGCTAATAGTGCTGGGAGCTGAGGGCTGTGTTTTTGGGACCTGCGGCTGGAGCCAAGCTGGAGGGCTCAAACCCCTGTGAAAACGAACAGGCTGCCTGAAAAAGCCTGTCTATGGACTTGCTAACACCAAGGAGCTAAGGTGACTCTTCCGTTTATGGACTTTTGTGTGTGTGAACAAACACCAAGCCACCTGTTTTTTGTGATGCTCTTTTTGTTGTGTGAATAAAACACGGACATTTAATTTACAAGCTTGAACGTTGCCTCTGTACTGCACCCGCTGGTCCTGTCTACCAGAGCGAATCCCCACATTTGGTGTCGGATGCGGGCATGCGCAGTGAGGCTGGCGTAAACGCCGAAGTTTTTTCCAAAGTGAATGTCATATGTCAAGCCGGCAAAGTTTCAACACGTGAACTGATTCTTGGGAGGGACTTCCCAGGTTTCCCGGCGCTGTGGCCGGCTATAAAAGTGTCTGATGGGCCCGAGACAGGGGTAACCCTAGTAGAGTGGCCCGATACCACTGGAAGGCCAGAACCCTGGGAGACCGAATCTGAAGGGCCGGCGGTAGGGGTGACCACTGCTCCAGCGGTAGAGGGGGAGACAACCCCACTGAGTGTAATGGTGGGAGACACGGAGGACTTGCCACCGGGACCTGAGTTGGCAGACCTCAATGTCTCCGGGGAAAATTTTGGGACCGCCCAACACCGGGACCAAACCCTAACCAGGGCCTGGGAAAGTGTTGTAATAATTGACGGTAAACCCCAGAAACCTGGGGCTGAATTAATGTTTCCACGGTTTATTATTCTTCAGGATATGTTGTATCGGGTGAACCAAATCCGAGGTGAGCCAGTTGAACAGTTGGTGGTGCCCACCGCATATCGCAAGCTTGTTATGGAGCTTGCCCACCAACATGTTCTTGGGGGACACATGGGGTGGCAGAAAACGCAGGACCGCGTACTACAGCGATTTTACTGGCCCGGTTTGTTTAAGGAAGTAGAGGAGTTCTGTAAGTCCTGTCCGACCTGTCAGGTAAATAGCCCCCATCCGCATTACAGAAGTCCCCTGGTCCCTCTCCCAATAATTGAGGTCCCATTCGAGCGTATTGCCATGGATCTGGTCGGACCCGTACCGAAGTCTGCTAGGGGTCACCAACATATCCTGGTGATTCTGGACTATGCCACTCGGTATCCAGAGGCGGTGCCTCTTCGACACACATCGGCTAGGCTCATTGCAAAGGAGTTAATGGAGATGTTTACCCGGGTGGGCCTACCTAAGGAGGTTCTGACGGACCAAGGGACCCCTTTTATGTCTAAGATTATGAGGGAATTGTGTAAACTGTTGCATATAAAGCAATTGCGGACGTCCGTTTACCATCCGCAAACGGACGGCCTTGTGGAAAGATTTAACCAAACTTTAAAAAATATGCTAAAAAGGGTGGTGTCCCGAGATGGGAAGGACTGGGATCTGCTTCTGCCCTATCTCATGTGCGCAGTGCGAGAGGTGCCCCAGGCCTCTACTGGGTTCTCACCCTTCGAACTGCTTTATGGCAGACGCCCACGGGGCCTGTTGGACATCGCTAAGGAAGCGTGGGAGCAACAGCCCGTCCCCCACAAAAGCGTAATTGAATATGTTACCCAGATGCAGGAACGTATGGAGAGGGTGTTACCACTGGTCCGGGAGCATATGGAGGCAGCACAACAGGCCCAAAGTAGAGTCTATAATCGTCAGTCTCGAGTACGAGACTTTAATCCCGGAGACCGAGTTTTAGTTCTGGTACCCACCCTTGACAGCAAATTTCTAGCTAGGTGGCAGGGGCCCTATGAAGTGCTCGAGAAAGTGGGGGAAGTAAATTACAAGGTGCACCAGCCAGGGCGGCGGAAGCCGGAGCAGGTGTATCATGTGAATTTGCTGAAGCCATGGAAGGATAGGAACTCGTCCAGCGATGACAGCCCCGGCCAGGGCTTCTAGGTGAGAAGGATCCAGCCCTCACCTCGAAGTCCGGGAAGCAGCCGCCACCGTAAAAATTTCAGATAGCCTATCCTCCAAACAGGTCCAGGAAGTTAAGGAGTTCATTAGTCGGAACACGGATGTGTTCTCGGACCTCCCTGGGCGCACATCCCTAATCCAGCATGACATTATCACTGAGCCTCAGGCCAAAGTCCGGTTAAAGCCGTATCGGGTACCCGAGGCTCGGCGACAAGCCATTGTGAAGGAAGTGCAGCTGATGCTCCAGTTAGGTGTCATCGAGGAGTCAAAAGTGATTGGGCCAGTCCGATAGTCTTAATACCCAAGCCGGACGGGACATTGAGGTTCTGTAACGATTTCCGCAAGCTGAATGAGGTGTCCAAGTTTGATGCGTATCCCATGCCGCGGGTGGATGAGCTCATTGAAAAATTGGGCCAAGCCAGGTATTTTTCTGTCTTGGACCTCACCAAAGGGTACTGGCAGGTACCCTTAACGGAGGCTGCCAAGGAAAAACTGCTTTTATCACACCGGAGGGGTTGTATCAGTACAAGGTATTACCCTTTGGTCTACATGGCGCCCCGCCACGTTTCAAAGGCTTATGGATATTGTGCTTCGTCCACATCGACGGTACGCCTCAGCGTATCTGGATGATATCATTGTCCATAGCACCGACTGGGAGAGTCACCTACCGAAGGTACAGGCCGTAGTGGACTCCCTTAGGAAAGCTGGCTTAACTGCTAACCCAAAAAGTGTGTGATAGGGTTAGAAGAGACCAAATACCTAGGGTATGTCATTGGGCGGGGGTGGTCAAACCTCAGGTAAACAAAATTGAGGCAATTAAGAATTGGCCCCGACCTGTCACTACGCGGCAAGTAAAATCATTCCTGGGCATGGTGGGATACTACATGAGGTTTATTCCCAACTTCGCTACAATTGCTGCTCCATTGACAGGCCTTTTAAAGGGACGCAGGTCAGTGTCGATCCAGTGGAATGAGCAGGCGGATAAGGCTTTCTCTGCTCTGAAGTCGGCCCTGTGTGGGTCCCCGGTTTTGGTGACGCCCGACTTCAAGAGAGAGTTTGTGGTACAGACCGATGCCTCTGAAGTGGGCCTCGGGCTGTACTCTCTCAGGAAATCAATGGGGAGGAGCATCCCGTGGTTTTCCTGAGTCGCAAACTCACCCCAGCCGAAACCAGGTACAGTATAGTGGAGAGAGAGTGCCTGGCCATCAAGTGGGCACTAGAGTCTCTCCGCTATTATCTGCTAGGGAGAAAGTTCCGTCTGGTGACCGACCATTCCCCTCTAAAGTGGATGTGCCAGGCGAAAGACAGGAATGCTCGGGTCACCAGATGGTTCTTGTCTCTGCAGAACTTCAAGTTCACAGTGGAACACAGGGCAGGCCGCTTGCAAGGAAATGCGGATGCACTGTCTCGAGTACAGTGTTTGGCGTGTGTTCACCCTGTCGGGGTTGAACAAAGGGGGAGGTATGTAAGAGGGCGCAAGGTGCCGTCATGGACGGAAGATACGTGTCACCGAGGTTGCTGGCCTCGGTGAGGTGAGAGCCGGGTTTTTGTGTCAGCAGCAGCTAGTGCTGCTTGACATTGATAGATTAGCATGGCTGCAAAGCCGATCCGGGCCGGCTCTTACCGGGAGCAGCTAAAGTGTAGGGTGGGTGGTTGCTCCCCACGGTCCAGTCCTGGTTTTGGGCTGGGTTTAAAACTCAGCCAGCACCAGCAGCTGGGGGAGTGATTGTCCTGGAGCTGCTAATAGTGCTGGGAGCTGAGGGCTGTGTTTTTGGGACCTGCGGCTGGAGCCAAGCTGGAGGGCTCAAACCCCTGTGAAAACGAACAGGCTGCCTGAAAAAGCCTGTCTATGGACTTGCTAACACCAAGGAGCTAAGGTGACTCTTCCGTTTATGGACTTTTGTGTGTGTGAACAAACACCAAGCCACCTGTTTTTTGTGATGCTCTTTTTGTTGTGTGAATAAAACACGGACATTTAATTTACAAGCTTGAACGTTGCCTCTGTACTGCACCCGCTGGTCCTGTCTACCAGAGCGAATCCCCACAATATATATATATATAAGAAAAATGATGGCACTAGTCAAAATTGGAGGAAAAATGCTGGGTGCACGTTCCAAGGTATAGGTTTCTTACCCCAAAATACTGTAGAAAAAGCGAACAGCACTCCGATAAAAAGTGGAAAAAAAGGAACTCCTTTATTCACCTGAACAGTGCTACGTTTCGGCTCCTACAAATAGAGCCTTTCTCAAGCCTCGCTAGTATACCTAGCAGTGTACTGATAAGTAAAGTACAAGGTATAATAGATGCAGTGTGGTAAGATATATATTATATACAGCAGTGTACTGATATGTGAGGTACGAGGTATAATAAATGCAGTATGTCCAGGCATATAGTATATACAGCAGTGCAGTGAGGAGAGGTAAGAGGTATAATAGGTGCAGTGTGTACAGATATATAGTATATCCAGCAGTGTACTGATATGTGAGGTATGAGATATAATACGGTAGATGCAGCGTATACAAGTATAATAAATGCAGCTTGTTAAGATATATAGTATATCCAGCAGTGTACTGATATGTGAGCTACGAGGTATAATAGATGCAGTGTGTTAAGATATATAGTATATCAAGCAGTGTACTGACATTTGAGGTACAAGGTATATTTCATGCAGTGTGTACAGATATATAGTATATCCAGCAGTATACTGATATGTGATGTACGAGGTCTTATAGATGCAGTGTGTACAGATATATAGTATATCCAGCAGTATACTGATATGTGATATACGAGGTATTATAGATGCAGTGTGTACAGATATATAGTACATCTAGCAGTGTACTGATATGTGAGGTACAAGGTATTATAGATGCAGTGTGTTAAGATTTATATTCTATACAGCAGTGTACTGACATGTGAGGTACGAGGTATATTACATGCAGTGTGTACAGATACATAGTATATCCAGTAATCTCTTAATATATGAGGTACCAGGTATAATAAATGCAGCTTGTTAAGATATATAGTATATCCAGCAGTGTACTGATATGTGAGGTACGAGGTATAATAGACGCAGTGTGTTAAGATATATAGTATATCAAGCAGTGTACTGATATGTGAGGTATGAGGTATAATAGATGCAGTGTGTTAAGATATATGGTATACAAAGCAATGTACTGTTATGTGAGGTACGAGGTATAATAGATGCAGTGTGTACAGATATATAGTATATAGAGCAGAGTACTGATATGTGAGGTACGAGGTATAATAGATGCAGTGTGTACAGACATATAGTATATACAGCAGTGTACTGATATGTGAGATATGAGGTATAATAGATGAAGTGTGTACAGACAGTGGCGTAGCTATCGGGGTCGCAGCGGTTGCAATTGCGACCGGGCCCCTAAGTCAGGGGGGCCCACACATCCCCTCAGGAGAGATAGAGTAAAGCCCTGAGTGATTTACATACAATGCTTGCTGGCGGCGCCGGCTTAGTAAGTTCACATAGGGTGGGGGCGGAGGCAGAGCATGTGTGCGTGCAGGCGCAGTGAGGAGAGGAAATGGTCCCGCCAGAGTTGTACGGGTCAGACGTGGGGGAGGTCAAGCTGCATGCCGCGCACCTGCTGGAGTCAGTGAGGTGATGGAGGCACTGTGGATGTCTATGTTGTGGGGGCACTGTGGCTGTACGGCCGGGACACCGTTATCACTACATGAGGTGCGGTAAACTTGGCTTCAGGCATAAACTGAATTTTCCCAGAAGGGGCGTCCGGTCTGACTGCATGTTCCTCCCTGACATTAAGAAGAAAATAGCAGAAGAGATTATGGTGGCCGTTCCCTGTCGCCAGACAATGAGGGGGCCCTCAGGGACCAACATGACTAATGCACAGTCATCAATGGAATAATCTTCTGGGAGTATAGATGTATCTAAGCATATCATATGTGATACTGTACATTAAACCTCTCAAGTGTGCTACTGTACTGTAGAGGCCATGTATCTAACCTATCATGTGTAATATTGTACTGCTGAACTGGTGTAGCTAAGCCTATGTCATGTGTGATACTCTTAACTGAGTTTGTGTATCTAAACCTCCTAATTATGATATTTCACTGCTAAGCTGGTGTATCTAAGCCTACACCCTCTGATACTGTGCTACTGAGCTGGTATATCTAAGTCTATCATCTGTGATAATGTCTGTTGAGCTGGCGTATCTAATCCTATTGTGTAGTACTGCCCACTGAGCCTGTGTATCTAAGATGCTGTCTGCTAAGCGGTGTATCTAAACCTCTTGTGTGATACTGTACTGCTAAGATGGCATATCTAAATATATACTGTCTTATGAGCAGATGTATCTAAGCTCCTGGTGTATCTTAGCATATCATGTGTGATACGGTGCTTTTGAGCTGGTGATTAGAAGCCTATCATGTTTGATACCGTCTTCTGAGCCCATGTATCTAAACCTATCATGTTTAATACCATGTCAGAGAATCCTAAAGAACCCTATAGTCAGCTTAAAACAACTTAACCCACCAGTTTTGGTGAGATCTTTAACCCTCTTATGTGTATGCGGGTGCCCCGATCTTCCCCCAATGGCAGATGCCATGGAACAAAATAATCGGGCGTGTTAGATTTCAGTATCCCAATGTTCTCATGGAAGTTTAACCAAAGGCGGTAGTGACTCTCCCTGATCAGACCACATGCATGCTCGGTTCAGCCAACTATACTTTACTACTTTTAGATGGCATCCTTATTATTATTATTATTATGCACTTATTGGATTCAAATGTATTTTCTCTGTGAGATTTTAGATCTGCCATTGGGCATGGTGGGCATGCAGGGGTCTGGTGGTGTTAGGAAACAGTATTGAGGGTAGGGGGGCCCAAACTGAACTCTTGCACCAGGGCCCATGAGCCTATAGCTACGCCCCTGTGTACAGATATATATTATATACAGCAATGTACTGATATGTGAGGTATGAGGTATTATAGATGCAGTGTATACAGATATATAGTATATACAGCAGTGTACTGATATGTGAGGTACGAGGTATAATAGATGCAGTGTGTACAGACATATAGTATATACAGCAGTGTACTGATATGTGAGGTACGAGGTATAATAGATGCAGTGTGTACAGACATATAGTATATACAGCAGTGTACTGATATGTGAGGTATGAGCTGTAATTTATACCTCATACCTCACATATCAGTACACTGCTGAATATAGTGGTCAGGAACGGGTAGTGGAAGGGGCTATGAATAGGGTATGGGGGACCAATTTTGATTCTTGCTATGGTGCCCAGTGATTTCTGTGTATGTCCATGAGTGTGGGTGTGTGTATATGTGTGTATCGGGGAGGTGGTTTATGTTCGCCGACAGGCATTGATAGGATAGTGTCAGACTGTGCAGGTACACACCCCCAATGGTAAGATCCAGATAGACTATATTGCAGACTGCTGGTAATTCATTCATAAACTCTAGTGGTACAGCACTAAATCCATATCAAGGATATAATGAAATTAAACGTTCCTGTTTCTGAGGTGGTAAAAAACATGTATTCCCTCACCTTTGAATCCTTCCTTACAGGTGCAGGTATAACTTCCTACTGTATTAGTGCAGATGGCATTAGGTGAACAGGGATTGCTGGTCTTACATTCATCAAAATCATCACAGTGGGTTCCATTACCTAATCAATATCAAATGTTTCACAGTTAACTCAGGGATATTATATTGGAGGTGGACGTGAAAATGAAAACTTCCATATACATTTACATGTTATAGATAAAATAATAGTCCCGTTACTGAAACACAGCTATATGCAGACACATGGGACTACCAAATAAAAAGGATTCAAAGCATTTCGACACAGGTTATAAATAATGGTATTCTCAGGAAACAGCAAGGGTATGGCAACACATGGCAAGTCCACTATTTTATATTCTGGCCAAAATCCACAAAGGCAAAATCTGTGCCAAATTAGTTTTTTTGAAATTGTGAAAAATGTATGGCACAAAATAAATGTGTAATTACTTAAAAATATATATATATAGTTTTTAATTAATACAGGATTTTTCGCTTTATAAGACACACCTGATGATAAGACGCACCTAGGTTTTTGAGGAGGGAGATAAGAAAAAAATAGTTTGAACCAAATGGTGTGCTTTTGGTGGGTTTTGAACTAATGGGGGTCTGTGGATGATGCACTATTATGGGGGATATGTAGGTTACACTGTTATGGGGGATCTGTGGATAACACACTGTTATGGGGGATCTGTGGATAACACACTGTTATGGGGGATCTGTGGATGACACTGTTATGGGGGATCGGTAGATGGCACAGTGTTATGGGGGATCTGTGGATGACGCACTGTTATGTGACTATAACCCCCATCATCCAAAATAATTCACCCATGTCCTGAAGTACATTGGTATATTGTTAAGGATGAAGGGGAATAAAGTCACATTAAATATAAACACTGTACCATTATTGGCCTGTGTTTATATTAAATATGACTATAACCTCCCTCATCCACAGAAATGCACCCATGTACTGCAGTACATTGGTGCATTCCTATAGATGAGGGGAGTTATAGTCATATTTAGCACACATTTCATTTATAGACTAGTCCCTAAGCTGTCACTCACCCAGGACTTTAGGTGACAGGCCAGGGAATAGCAAAGGGCGACAGAGGACCAGTTGCTTTATCTCTCACAGCAGGAGAGCTCCATTGCTTTATCTCTCACAGCAGGAGCGCTCCATTGCTTTCTCTTTCACAGCAGGAGCCCTCCCTTCTCTTTCACAGCAGGAGCGCTCCTTTCTCTTTCACAGCAGGAGCGCCGAAGCTCTGTAACAGCGGTGCTCCTGGTAAGGAAATGGGAGGGAGTAAGCTGATTGGTGGAGGCAGGGAGCAGAAGTAGTTTCTGCCGGCGCAAACCATCAATCAGCTTTACATGCAGGCGGCAATGCAGAGGAGAAGAACTGCTCTCCTCTCTTCTCCTCCTCCTCTGGTATGGAGCGGACCCAGCGGCACATCCGCAGTAAGGACGTACAGGCTGGCGGCATTCAGCATCATTGAATGCTTAACTGCTGCCGTCCACCCCACACTTAAGCACATAAGCACGCTTAGGAGCAGGCTTATCAAAAGCTCCTGCTATCTTGCAATAGGGCCGGCCATCTTGATATGAGGCACATTCACTTTATAAGACGCACTGACTTTCCACCCCACTTTTGGGGGGGAGGGAGTGCGTCTTATAAAGCGAAAAATACGGTAATTACTAAAAAAATATATATCATAGTAATTTACACATTTATTTAGTGCCATACATTTTTTACCATTACTAAAAAACATATAAAATATATACATTTAAGGGCCCTTTCACACTTGCGTTTGGAAGATTCGGCATAGAGTTCCGTCGTTGGGGCTCTATGCCAGAAAGAAACGCTTCAGTTACCGATAATACAACCACATGCATCCGTTTGAAGGGATCCACTTGTATTAACTATAACTATTTTTTAACATTGCCAAAACGGATCCATTTTGAACTCCATTGAAAGTTAATGGAGGACGGATCCGTTTTCTATTGTGGCAGAGTGTGCCAGAGAAAACTGATCCGCCCCCATTGACTTGCATTGATCCCAAGACGGAAAGAGTACCGCAGCATGCGGTATTTTATCTGTCAAAAAAACGTTTGGTGACTGAACTGAAGACATCCTGATGCATACTGAACAGATTTCTCTCCATTCAGAATGCATGGGGATAATCCTGATCAGTATTCTTCCGGCATAGAGCCCTGACGACGGAACTCTATGCCAGATTTTCTAAACGCAAGTGTGAAAGGTCTCTAATTTAGTCTCTATTTCTGAAATGTATCTGCATTAGAGGCAAGAATCTTAACCACTGGGCTATACAACCCAATGATAAACTATGCTGGAAAAACCTCATAGTAGTCTCTAAAGTAGTAAGTATTCCTATACAGAAGGAATACTTGCTGATACAGAACCTGCTATGAGTTTTTTCCAGCACAGTTTATTATTGGGGTGTATAGCCCAGTGGTTAAGTTGCTTGCATCTAATGTGTAAGGTTGTGAGTTCAAATCCAGGCAGAAACTTTTCTAAAATACAGACTAAATTAGATTTAATTACACTGGGTGTCCCCAAGCACTGACTACATATACGGACATAGCTATATATGGAGTCAGAGCAGGGTCTACTAAGTCCTGACACCCTCCCCTCTTCAGAGCAGGGTGTCCCTGGTTTGATGCTGGGGTTCTCCCATTGACTTCCATTGTGCACCTGAGCATCGGGAAGTGTTCTACTGGTGCTCGATCAACACTAGTGAACGGCGATTGCTGGTCATATATTCATCGATATCTTTACGATGGGTTCCATTACCTAATTAATATCAAATGCTTCAGGGATATAACACTGGAACTAGATGTGAAAATGTTAACAAATTCATCAAGAGTAAAAATAAAAATACAAAATAATAAGGTACCCAGACACACAGTAAATGAAGTAGTGTTTTAGAACTTAGTATGCAGTTACTGTATGTCTCAGGCAGTTATGTAAATGATTACAGGCATGATATTATTGGACACTGGGTTTTGCTGCAAGAAGGCATAAAAGTGCCTTTCCCGCTGCCCTATAAAAAGGCTCTCAGTTTGGGTAGTATACCTATTATGGAGAGATCATTGACTGCTAGACATGCCTCAAAGACATACTAAGGGACATTTTGCCTAGTTTACAGACTATTTAAGAAGGGGACGTCATTGCACTGACAGAAGCAAGAAGGTTCTTCATCCAGTCTGTACTGACCAAATTGTTAGGAGGTGTTGGGGCAGTGCTTTTGTGAGGCACACAGAAAGGGCAAATAGGTTCCAGGCAGCCCAGATAGACCACCAGTATAGAGGCTTGTTTATCTATCACCAATCAAGTATTCATGGTACCAGCTGGGACACCAGCTTTGGCAACCTATAAGTGTGCAGGATCTACAGGCCCATTTGGAAGATCTGTGGGTAAATGTACCACAGGATACCAAATAGAACCTGTATTCCTTCAAGCCCAACCGTATCTCATCTTGAAACCAGGCTAGAGGGTATTAGAGCCTCCTTTCAATTGTACAGTTTTTCTCAAACATATACTTTGTCTCTAATATTATAATCACTTACATCTTACTTATATTATCATTACATTCACGCATAGAAAGTTTCATTCAAATCCAACAACTCTTCATGGTGCAATATTTATTTTTTGTCAATGAGTGTATGTTAGACCATCAATTAAGCAGAAATTAAGATATCTAGCTACAGTGGGGAAATAAGTATTTCATACGCAATTTTACAAGTTTTCCCACCTACAAAGAAGGGAGAGGTCTGCAATTTTTATCATAGGTACACTACTAACTGTGAAAGACAGAATCTAAAAAATGTTTTTAAGAAAATCTCATTGTAAGATTTCTAATTAATTTATTTGCACGTTATTGCACGAAATAAGTATTCGATACAATAGAAAAACAGAACCTAATATTTGATGCAGAAACCTTTGTTTGCAATTACAGAGGTCAGACGTTTCCTGCAGTTCTTGACCAAGTTTGCACACACTTCAGCAGGGATTTTGGCCTACTCCTCCATAGGCCCCTTTCACACGACCGAGTATTCCGCGCGGGTGCAATGCGTGATTAGAACGCATTTCACCCGAACGGAATCCGGACCCATTCATTTCAATGGGTCTGTGTACATGATCGTTGATTTTCACGCATCACCTGTGCGTTGCGTGAAAATCGCAGCATGTTCTATATTCTGCGATTTTCACACGCTGGCCCCATAGAAGTGAATGGGGCTGTGTGACAATCGCATCGCATCCGCAAGCAAGTGTAAATCATTTTAGTTTATCACATGTGTATAAAACACATTAAATTGCATTGCATCCGCGCGATAAAAACTGAACAACTGAATGCGATTGCAAACAAAACTGAATGTACTTGCTTGCGAAATCGTGCAGTTTTCACTGAACACATCCGGACCTAATCCGCTCACTTGTCTGCAAGGGGCCATACAGATCTTCTCCAGATCTTTCCAGTTTCGGGGCTGTCGCTGGGCTACATTGAGTTTCAGGTCCCTCCAAAGATTATTAATTGGGTTCAGGTCTGGAGACTGGCTAGGCCACTCCAGGAATGCTTCTTACGGAGCCACTCCTTAGTTGTCCTGGCCGTGTGTTTCGGGTCATTGTCATGCTGGAAGACCCAGCCACGACCCATCTTCAATGCTCTTACTGAGGGAAGGAGGTTGTTGGCCAAAATCTCGCGATACATGGTCCCATCCATCCTCCCTTCAATACGGTGCAGTCATCCTTTCCCCTTTGCAGAAAAGAACCCCCCAAAGTATGATGTTTTAACCCCATGCTTCATGGTTGGGATGGTGTTCTTGGGGTTGTACTCATCCTTTTTCTTCCTCCAAACATGGCGGGTGTAGATGATACCAAAAAGTTCTATTTTGGTCTCATCTGACCACATGACCTTCTCCCATGCCTGCTCTGGATCATCCAGATGGTCATTGGCAAACTTCAAACGGGCCTGGACATGTGCTGGCGTGAGCGGTGGGATCTTGCATGCCCTGCAGAATTTTAATCCATGACGGCGCAGTGTGTTACTAATGGTAATCTTTGAGACTGTGGTCCCAGCTCTCTTGAGGTTGTTGACCAGGTCCTCCCATGTAGTACTGGGCTGATTCCTGACCTTTCTTAGAATCATCCTTACCCCACGAGGTGAGATCTTGCATGGAGCCCCAGACCGAGGAAGATTGACAGTCATCTTGTGTTTCTTCCATTTTCTAATAATTGCGCCATCAGTTGTTGCCTTCTCACTAAGCTGCTTGCCTAATGTCCTGTAGCCCATCCCAGCCTTGTGCAGGTCTACAATTTTGTCCCTGGTGTCCTTAGACAGCTCTTTGGTCTTGGCCATGGTGGAGAGGTTGGAGTGTGATTGATGGAGTGTGAGGACAGGTGTCTTTTATACAGGTAACGAGTTCAATACGGTGCAGTTAATACAGGTAATGAGTGCAGAGTAGGGGGGCTTCTTAAAGAAAAACTAACAGGTCTGTGAGAGGCAGAATTCTTGCTGGTTGGTAGATGATCAAATACTTATTTCATGCAATAAAATGCAATTTAATTATTTAAAAATTATACAATGTGATTTTCTGGATTTTTTTAGATTCTGTCTTTTACAGTTGAAGTGTACCTACAATAAAAATTACAGACCTCTCCATTCTTTGTAGGTGGGAAAACTTGCAAAATCGCCAGTGTATTAAATACTTATGTTCCCCACCATATGAGATGAAATATTTCAAAGCATTTTTATAGACAGACTACTTAAAATCTACAAGGAGCATGAAAGAGGACCTATAACCTCTTCACACATGTCTAAGTAACTACTTGCATTCCCCATGCAATAAAAATTCTGTAGCTTCTATCCTTATGACTGTTTGATGTACCGTTGCTCTGTTATTCCTGCTAGTTTATGAATGATTTGCCAACAGTTTGTAATAAAGGTCCAACTGATTGTTACCAGTTTGGGGGGGGGGGGTGTTCTTGCACATTGGAAGCACTAATTGGATAGTGGTAGGCTGAGCAGGGAAACATCCTCTACTGGCAGAACCCAGATAGACTCTAATTGCAGACTGCTGATAATTAATTCATAAACTTCTAGGAGGAATAACAGAGGAATGATGCAACACAGAGCTAAAAGCAATGGATATTCAGATTGTTTGCATTGGGAATAGCAATAAGTTACTGAAACAGACATGTCAGGAGAGTTGACGGGTCAGTCAAATGTTGTTTATTTTATGCACGTATATAGCGCTACTATAGTCCTCAGTGCTTTACAGACATCAACATCAAGCTGTCCCCAGTGGGGCTCACAACCTAGTATGTCAGTATGTCTTTAGAGTGTGGGAGGAAACCAGAGAAAACTCACACAATCACAGGGAGAACATACAAACTCCATGCAGATGTGGTTGGATTCAAACCCAGGACCCCAGCGCTGCAAGGCACCAGGGCTAACCCCTGAGCCACCGTAATGTTTTGTCATGTCTGTCATTTCTATGATGCCAGAAATTCCTATTGAAGAGCTCTCAGACAGAAATGCTCTCCGAGGCATGGTTTTATATACAGACACCCGTTATAAGTAATTACCTTTATATCCATTATTACAAGTACAGATGTAGCTCCCTGTTGTGTTACTACACGTGGCCTCCGTGGCACAATCAGTGTCGTTCTGACATGGAATAATTGCCTCACAATCCAACCCATTACCTATTTAAAGAATACAATGTAAGGAATCAACATTTACAATCAAAATATAAGGGGCATTAAGGCTACTGTCATGGATCTGCAAAAACGCTTTCGATACAATAATACAACCGCATGCATCTGTCATTAACGGATCCGGTTGTATTATGTCATCTATAGCCATGAGTCGTTTTCTATTGTGCCAGATTGTGTCAGAGAAAACGGATCTGTCCCCATTGACTTACATTATGTGCCAGGACGGATCCGCTTGGCTCAGTTTCGTCAAGTGGAAAGCAAAACGCTACAGGCAGCGTTTTGGTGTCCGCCTTCAGAGAGGAATGGTAACTGAACAGACCAAAACTGATGCATTCAGAATGCATTAGGGCAAAACTGATCCGTTTTGGAACGCTTTTGAGAGCCCTGAACGGATCTCACAAATGGATAGCCAAAACGCTAGAGTGAAAGTAGCCTAAGAATAAAGGTCTTACTAAAAAATGCTAATCCATATTTTTCACAATATAAAATCTATCTATCTATCTATCTATCTATCTATCTATCTATCTATCGGTATCTATCTCTCATTGCTATACTTTGATTTCCAATGTCCATACCAGAACCTCTCACTCCTCATAGGCTCACCTTTGATACATCTCAGTGAGGCACCTCTGCTGGAAGCAAGCTATATACCTGTCCGGAGCTTCTTGCATCAGTCTCCTCTTACAGAGGTTGATGTAGACTAGTGATAAGTGAATTTCTAATGTTTCAGAGGTGAGTCTATGAGGAGAGGTGGAGGTTCTGCTATGACCACTGTGGGAAGCAGATTATAGCATTGGATATTGATTGCCCTTACAGTGTATGCAAGGGGCTGTGTCTAAAGCAGCTCAACCGCATTCACAAGAATGAGGCTAATTGATACCAAATTAATCAATTCATTTTGATCAGTACAAATGTAAATTCATATCAGGAATGAAATGAGACTAAAAGCCCCAGTTGCTGATGTGCTATATAGGATATATTCCCTCACCTGTGAATCCATCCTTACAGGTACAGATGTAACTTCCTTCTGTATTAGTGCAGTTTGCATTAGGTGAACAGGAATTGCTGGTCTTACATTCATCAATATCTTCACAATGGGTTCCATTACCTAATCAATATCAAGTGTTTTACAGTTAACTCAGGGATATTACATTGGGAGTGGATGTGAAAATGAAAACTTCCATATACATTTCCATGTTATACATAACAGAATTATTTGGTTACTGAAATACAACAATCAAATAAATAGGACTCAAAGCATTTTGACTCAGGTTCTCTTGTTATGGGCCGACCTCAAAAATAACTGCTGAAAGCCTAAGGCTTAGTGAATGAGCCCTCTACAGTACTTCAATGTGCCATTAATTTCATCTGGAGGCAAAACTAGTTTTTTTTTTTTGTCTAATAGGAATCAGGGCATGTACAGCAACACATGTAGGATGGAGCTCCGTGCTCTACTGTGCTCATGAGCCCTTCAAGAAATGTCAGATTGCTTGAAACATTGATGTGTGCCACATGGCCAAGAACCAAGTAACAATAACACACATGGTTTTACCAGAAATTGCTGTTTTTCCATGCAGTGTTTGAACATACCTTCTACATGTGAATGACACTGAGGCCATATTCTACACCTGTACAAGCTCAGCCATCAATATAAGCCCAATCACAGCAGTTCCCTGTACAACCACCGGTCACTCTAAAGTGGCTTCATGGGCATGAAGATATCATGGCACCATACAAGGAATAGTGTTGACAGACTGATGAATATATAGATCCTACAGATCTCTCCCAGTGTTATTCATTGGCAGCGCCCTGCTTTACATCATGGTCTCTGATTGCAGGTCAATATGTCACCCTATTGCTGATGTGTTAATCTAATATATAAAGCTGTGTGTATGTGTGTGTGTATGTATGTATGTATGTATGTATGTATGTTCGCTAAAGGAATCTGCACTGTTGCATTTACAATCACAAAATTTGGCACACAGGTATATCAGGTGTCCGGGAAGGTTTTATACCAGGTCTCAGCTTGCTAGCAAGTACTGTTCCTGAGATATTCCCAAAAATGCATTAGACAATAGAAGCCTGGTCACATGACCCTTATTAGCCAATAGAAGCTCGCAGGTCTTTAGTCTCCACATACACACAGTTTCACACCAGGTTTCCATAATAACCCAGCCATTTTTCTTCACTGCTGTAGGTCAGCTTTATAGGGACAGGGCACTGTGGATGACACTGTTAAGGGAGCGGAGTGCTGTGGAGGTCACAGTTAAGGGGGCAGGTAGGGTGGCTATTCAGGCACCCTCAAAAGACGGACTTAAAAACACCGCTCTCATGTCTCACTAAGCCACGCCCCTGACTTGGTTAGGCCATGTCCTATCCCACTCGGCAAGCGACGGGGATTGAGAAAATCAACTTCTCTCAGCTGCAGGGGTGGGAGGGAGGGTGACTTTCTCCCTGCAGCTCACACACAGACAGCACAGTGCTGCTGTATGATAGTGAGCTGTTCAAAAGGATATCCCTGTGTCCTTCCAGGCCCTGCGCCGGTTGGAGGACAATGAGTCTGAAAGCTGGACAGAGGACAGGGAGTTTGAAAGCCGGACTATCGGGCCTAAAACGGACCTCTGGCCACCCTACGGGCAGGCTTTTGTGGAGGTCACAGTTAAGGGGACAGTCATCTATGGAGGTCAGTGTTAAGGGGCAGAATGCTGTAGAGGCCACTGTTAAGGGGACGGGGTGTTGTGGAAATCACTGTTAAGGAGATGGGGAACTGTGGAGGTTACTAATAAAGGGGGGCGCTGTGAAGGTCACTGTTAAAGGGGCAGAATGCAGTGGAGGTCACTGGTAATGGGCAGGATGCTGTAAAGGTCACTTTTAAAGGGGCGGGTTGCTGTGGAGGTCACTGTTAAGGGGCAGGTTCTGTAGAGGCCTTTGTTAAGGGGTCAGGGAACGGTGGAGGTCACAGTTAAGGGGACGGTCCGCTATGGAGGTCAGTGTTAAGGGTTGGGGTGCTGTAGAGGTCATTGTTAACGGAACGGGGTGTTGTGGAAATCACATTTTAAGGAAATAGAGCTCTGTGGAGGTCACTGTTAAAGGGGCGGGTTATTGTGGGAATCACTGTTAACAAGACGGCGTACTGTGGAGGTCACTAATAAAGGGGCGGCTGCTGTGGAGGTCAGTGTTAAAGTGGAGGGCACTGTGGATGTTACTGTTAAGGGGACAGGCCGCTGTGGAAGTCACTGTTAAAGGGCCGGGGTACTGTAGATGTCACTGTTATAGTGTATACTGTTGATATCTTTTAACAACATACACAAACATTAAATGAAATAGATGAAATATAGCCGTGGAAAGACGGTACCCGGCGAATATAATAATATATTCCATCACACAAGAATCACACAAGAATCCATTCTTACAGTACAGATTGCTGGCCCAATCACTAGTGTTAGTAATCAGCTCTGTTATTTAGCAAATATTAGTAACCTTCTTTTATCTATGACTCTTTGCAGCATATATTTGCCTTTTATTATGTATATACAGTATGCAGTTACTTATGGTCTTATTAACTGTCACTGATATTGAGAAGAGCAGGACAATAACATTAACTTTACAAGCAGTTAATAAAGGCGATCAATCCATTTCTCACCTGTGAATCCATCCTTACAGGTACAGGTATAACTTCCTTCTGTATTAGTGCAGGTGGCATTAGGTGAACAGGGATTGTTCTCACATTCATCGATATCTTCACAATAGGTTCCATTACCTAATTAATATCAAATGTTTCACAGTTAACTGAGGGATATAACACTGAAGGTAGATGTGAAAATGAAAACTTATTAAAAACATATACAGGCCAATATGTCCCCAACTATTACATATAAATTAAGGGTCATGTATGAAATGTCAATAAGAGTGAACTATCATTTTTTTCTGTTACAAAACTATATTTACAGAAGAACCAGTCTTATTTTCTTAACGAGAGCTACAAATTGTCTTTTTTTATGTCATGGGGTATAGCTTTACTTGTCTCCATTACTTTATGTCAGAACTAAGTGGCGTGTAACAAGTAAGGCGGAGTTCACAGTTTCAGGCATCTTCTGTATGTTGGAAGTGTGGTGACAAGCACACGTTCATTACTTTTGTACCTATATGCCTATTACAGTTGCACATCACTCTGCTATTAACTCTTATTAGAAAATATAACACATTGCATACATTTTTGGTGGCAGGCCGTTGCACTGAATAGTGTAACCCACTTTTTTTTTCAGTAGAGGTAAGCAACAGGTGTAAACAGTATTCAATGGCCCAAACTGGCAGATTAGAACCTACCTGTGAATCCATCCTTACAGGTACAGGTATAACTTCCTACTATATTAGTGCAGGTGGCATTAGGTGAACAGGGATGGTTGTCCTTACATTCATCAATATCTTCACAATGGGTTCCATTACCTAATCAATATCAAATGTTTCACAGTTAATAAGTAACACAAATAAGTAACCCCTTTGCTACCAGCGCCGTAAATGTAGAAGCAGAGACACATGACTAATGACCGCGACCGGCAATAATACCGATCACTGTCATTGAAGATTTTAGATGCCATGATCAAATGTGAAGCTTGCGCTTCCGGGCTTCTTATTAGTATCCTCTGCGGCCAATGAGGATGCAGGTAATTGGTTTCAATACACTGGGACTCTCTGAAGAGACCCAGGGTATTGAAACTGCAATTCTTATTTTGGCCAGTCTCAAAAATGAAAAAAAAAATATATAAAAATTTAAATCACCCCTCTTTCTGTAGAATAAAAAAATAAATACATAAGTGACAAAAAATATAAACATCAGTGGCAAAACGCTCTTACTATTAAAATATAAAAAAATGCAGTTCAAAGAAAAGCAATTAAACTGTTAAGAGGCATCAAATGTTTTAATTATGAGGAAAGATTAAAAGAATTGCATTTACTTAGTCTTAAGAGGAGGTGTCTAAGAGCGAATGTGATTGACCTACACAAATACATAAATAGCATACAAAAAATATATGGTGAAAAACTGTTCCTTTTAAAATCCCCCCGAAAAACAAGGCCTTCATCTGGAGAAGAAAATATTCTGTCTTCAGAGGCGACAAGGCTTCTTCACCATAAGAACTGTAAATCTGTGGAATAGTCTGCCTCAGGAACAATTGCCAGTTTTGGAAAAGGCTAAGGCCTCTTTCACACGGGCGTCATGTTTGACGCCCGGATAAGAGGCGGGTGCGTTGCAGTGGAATATGCGCTGCTTTTCCCGCGCGGGTGCAAACGTTTGTAACGCGTTTTGCACGCGCGTGAGAAAATCGCTATGTTTGGTACCCAACCCGAACTTCATCACTGAAGTCCGGTTTCGGGTCTTCTGGAGAATTGATTATTTTCCCTTATAACATGGTTATAAGGAAAATAATAGCATTCTTAATAAAGAATGCATTGTAAAATGAAGAGGAAGGGGTTAAAAATAATAAAAGATAACTACCTTAGCCACTTGATCGCGTAGTTGCGATCTCTCCTCTCTTTCCCTGCATCAGCTAAGAACTAAAGGACCTGTGATGATGTCACATCACATGGTCCAATCACATGGTCCATCACCATGGTAAGATGGACCATCTGATGGGACCATGTGATGTGACGTCATCACAGGTCCTGTAGATCTTAGCTGATGCTGGGAAAGAGAGGACAGATTGCAACTACGCGATCAAGTGGCTAAGGTAAGTTAACTTTTATTATTTTTAACCCCTTCCTCTTCATTTTACAATGCATTCTTTATTAAGAATGCTATTATTTCCCCTTATAACCATGTTATAAGGGAAAATAATAGAGATCGGGTCCCGTTGCTAAGCAACCATGCGGGAAAATCGCAACGCATCCGCACTTGCTTGCGGATGCTTGCGATTTTCCTGCAGCCCCATTCACTTCTATGGGGCCTGCGTTGCGTGAAAAACGCACAATATAGAGCATGCTGCGATTTTCACGCAACGCAGAAGTGATGCGTGAAAATCACCGCTCATGTGCACAGCCCCATAGAAATTAATGGGTCCAGATTCAGTGCGGGTGCAATGCATCCTCCTTACGCATTGTAACCGCGCGGAAAACTCGCCCGTGTGAAAGGGGCCTAAAGCTAGATGAATTCATATTAATTTAATTCACATCTCCTCCCATCCTCTGGTTGAACTTGATGGGTTTGTCTTTTTTCATCCATACAAAATATGTAACTATGTAAATACCTCTATAATTTATATTCATTTATCTAATCACATCTATCAATGAATCTATTTATTATCTATCTATCTATCTATCTATCTATCTATCTATCTATCATCTATCTATCTCATATCTATCTATCTATCTATCTCATATCTATCTATCTATCTATCAATGAATCTATCTATCTATCTATCTATCTAGTGACTAGTGATGAGCGGCAGGGGTAATATTCGAATTTGCGATATTTTGCAAATATGTGGTAGAATATTCGTCATATGTTCACGAATATTTGTATTCGAGATTATTCTCTTGATTGCGAAAAATCGGCAATGTAAAAATCGCATAATGCGAATTCGTAACTAGAAATACAGGCATGGTTCACTTTGGCTACATTTTTCAAACTGCTCGAAGTTTTCTGAGTTTATCCTGAGACTGGAGAAGATGGTTGGCATGGCAGAACATTACAATAGCTTTATATGCAGATAGATTGCTCCAATATATTCGCGGTTGCACAAATTAGAATTTGTTTTTGCACTACGTGCAACTTCACATTTTGGCAGGTCTGACTACATATTACTGATTGGTGCCCTAAGTATTGTTGTGAACTTGACATTGCTGCCTTCTCATTCGCCCACAAGCAAGAAGCAGGGAGGAATCATGTGTTCAGATGGAAAAAAATGCAGAATATTTAAAATTACGAATATATAGCATTATATTCTAAATATTGGCAAACTTTTGAAGTTGCGATATTCTCGATTAAAATTCGCTATTCGAATGTTCGCGTTCAACACTACTAGTGACCCATTGTATTACTGTAATATCATGGTGAATCACTGCTAAAGGGTTATTTTCTTTGTGAATCACTTCTAAATTGTTAAACATGGTTAAAGTACTGTTTTCCTTGTACACTGTAAATCCTAAATATTCGAAAAAAAGACGTAACAAAACTATCTCATATGATTATTAATGCTACACACGTAGGTAATTAAACATCTAAATTAAACGTGCTGTATTAAAAATATCTTAAATTTTTACATGGGTAATAGGCCAAGAAAAGCCCTAACGTGAATCATATACACAGACCAATACCGTGTCAGATACTTTCACAGTCAAACAAAAAATAGATTTTTTTCCACCAGGGATCCAAAATGGGAGGATAAATGAAAAATAATGGTAGGGGGTACATGGGTTAGTTGGTATAGAAGGGATTAAGAATCTGTCCCTAATTCTAACCCTATGGCTCACTCAGCCAAGGGACACCTCCTAAAGGTGGGGGTGCCCTGTCCCCGTACTAAGAACTATTGTTCCCATAAGTTGCCCTATATCCAATACCATAGGCAAAACCAGTAAAGATAGTCACTAGGGATGCTCATGGAAGGATACTAAAGATATAGTAATTATGTATGAAAACACATAACCACGACAAGTTTCTACCGCACCAGCGGCTCATCAGGGGGTAATAGTAAGATCGTGCAACATAGATAGTAATAAAGGACGAAAAAGATACTTAGCTCCCATATATTGATTAAGTCCAGATAGTAGTTTCCACATCAGAAGATGATGTACTGATGGGAACTTGGACAGAGCGTATGCCGAACTGATGAGAGAGCTAACACGGCTCCGGTTGTATCATGTCATCTATAGCCATGACGTATTCTATTGTGCCAGACTGTGTCAGAGAAAACGGATCTGTCCCCATTGACTTACATTGAGTGCCAGAATGGATCCGTTTGGCTCAGTTTCGTCAAGTGGACAGCAAAACGCTGCAGGCAGCGTTTTGGTGTCCGCCTCCAGAGAGGAATGGTGACTGAACGGAGGCAAACTGATGCATTCTGAGTGGATCCTTTTCCATTCAGAATTCATTAGGGCAAAACGTAACCGTTTTGGACCGCTTTTGAGAGCCCTGAACGTATCTCACAAATGGAAAGCCAAAACGCTAGTGTGAAAGTAGCCTAAGAATAAAGGTTTTACTAAAAAATGCTAATTCATATTTTTCACAATATAAAATAAATCTATCTATCTATCTATCTATCTATCTATCTATCTATCTACCGGTATCTATCTATCTATCTCTCATTGCTATACTTTAATTTCCAATGTCCATAGCAGAACCTCTCACTCCACATAGGCTCACCTTTTATACATCTCAGTGAGGCGCCTCTGCTGGAAGGAAGCTAAATACGTGTATACAAGGGGCTGTGCCTAAAGCAGCTCAACTGCATTCACAGGAATAAGGCTAAATAATAACTAATTAATCAATTCATTTTGAGCAGTATAAAAGTAAATTCATATCAGGGATGAAATGAGGCTAAAAGCCCCAGTTGCTGATGTGCTATATAGGATATATTCCCTCACCTGTGAATCCATCCTTACAGGTACAGATGTAACTTCCTACTGTATTAGTGCAGTTTGCATTAGGTAAACAGGGATGTCTGGTCTTACATTCATCAATATCATCACAATGGGTTCCATTACCTAATCAATATCAAGCAGGGGCGTAGCTAGAAATGACTGGGCCCCACAGCAAATTTTTGTATTGGGCCCCCCCTACCCGCGCGTTTCGCTCCCCCTCTATAATGTGCCAGCCATATAGCCCCCCTATAATGTGCCAGTAGTCAGCCATATAGCCCCCAGCCCTCCTATAATGTGCCAGTAGCCAGCCATATAACCCCCCTATAATGTGCCAGTAGTCAGCCATATAACCCCCCCTATAATGTGGCAGTAATCAGCCATATAACCCCCCCTATAATGTGCCAGTAGTCAGCCATATAGCACCAGATGCCCCCATAGTGCTCCTCTCCCCATAGTGCCCCCTATAATGTGCCAATATCAAGTGCCTCTGTCTTCCCCCATCCCAATATCATAGTGCCATCCTCTCCCCTGCCCCCTAATGTGTGTGCCAATATGAAGTGCCTATCTCTCCCCCCATTTGCCAATATTATAGTGCCAATAGCCCCCTCCTCCCCTGTGGCAGTAAAGTAAAGTCCAGTATTAAAAAAAAAAAAAAAAAAAAATCCTGTCTTTCAGAAAAGTTTGTGAAGGGAATCGAACCTGTGACCATTAGGATGAAAGGCAAGCCACTCATCCACAAGACCATATGAGCTGCTTAGCCAGGTAGCTAAAAAAAAATAAGACCTCTAGATAAGGAGAACTTTGATAGTGTATCTATACACATTACAGCTGCCCCAACACACCAAGCTCTGCTACATCCATATACAATGTGCTGGTGCAGCTGTAATGTGTATGGATACACTATCAAAGTTCTCCACATCTAGAGGTCTTATTTTTTTTTTTAGCTATCTGGCTTATCAGCTCATATGGCTTTGTGGTTAAGTGTCTTGCCTTTGAACCTAATGGTCGCAGGTTCGATCCCCAGGGCAAGCTTTTCTGAAAGAAAGAAAAAATAAGTTTTAAGTAGACAAGGGCAGTACACTGCGATTCACTGAGTAATTAGCGAGAGGAGTGAGGACAACACGTGCTTGCCGGGCCCCCTGTAAGCCCGGGCCCCGAAGCAGCTGCTTCCCCTGCTTCCCCGGTAGTTACACCCTTGATATCAAGTGTTTTACAGCTAACTCAGGGATATTACATTGGGAGTGGATGTGAAAATGAAAACTTCCATATACATTTCCATGTTATAAATAACAGAATTATTTGGTTACTGAAATACAACAATCAAATAAATAGGATTCAAAGCATTTTGACTCAGGTTCTCTTGTTATGGGCCGACCTCAAAAATAACTGCTGAAAGCCTAAGGGTACGTTCACACGACGACAATTGTCGCGCGACAAAAAGTCGCACTATTGTCGCGCGACAATTTTTATAATGGGAGTCTATGGTGTCGCAGTGCGACATGCGACATGCTGCGACTGCGACACGAAAGTCGGAGAAAATCCATTCAAGATGGGTTTTTCTGCGACTGTCGCGTTGCAGTCGCAGCATGTCGCATGTCGCAATGCGACACCATAGACTCCCATTATAAAAATTGTCGCACGACAATAGTGCGACAAAATGTCGCGCGACAAATGTTGCAGTGAAGTTGTGCCCTATTTGTCGCGCGACTTTTTGTCGCGCGACAATTGTCGTCGTGTGAACGTACCCTTAGGCTTAGTGACTGAGCCCTCTATAGTACTTCAATGTGCCATTAATTTCATCTGGAGGCAAAACTAGTTTTTTTTTTTTGTCTAATAGGAACCAGGGCACGTACAGCAACACATGTAGGATGGAGCTCCGTGCTGTACTGTGCTCATGAGCCCTACAAGAAATGTCAGATTGCTTGAAACATTGACGTGTGCCACACGGCCAAGAACCAAGTAAAAACAACACACATGGTTTTACCAGAAATTGCTGTTTTTCCATGCAGTGTTTGAACATAGCTTCTACATGTGAATGACACTGAGGCCATATTCTTCACCTGTACAAGCTCAGCCATCAATATAAGCCCAATCACAGCAGTTCACTGTACAACCACCAGTCACTCTAAAGTGGCTTCATGGGCATGAGGATATCATGGCACCATACAAGGAATAGTGTTGACAGACTGATGAATATATAGATCCTACAGATCTCTCCCAGTGTTATTCATTGGCAGCTCCCTGCTTTACATCATGGTCTCTGATTGCAGGTCAATATGTCACCCTATTGCTGATGTGTTAATCTAATATATAAAGCTGTGTGTATGTGTGTTTGTGTGTTTGTATGTATGTATGTATGTTCGCTAAAGGAATCTGCACTGTTGCATTTACAATCACAAAATTTGGCACACAGGTATATCAGGTGTCCGGGAAGGTTTTATACCAGGTCTCAGCTTGCTAGCAAGTACCGTTCCTGAGATATTCCCAAAAATGCATTAGCCAATAGAAGCCTGGTCACATGACCCTTATTAGCCAATAGAAGCTCACAGGTCTTTAGTCTCCACATACACACAGTTTTACACCAGGTTTCCATAATAACACAGCCATTTTTCTTCACTGCTGTAGGTCCGCTTTAAAGGGGCAGGGCACTGTGTATGACACTGTTAAGGGAGCGGAGTGCTGTGGAGGTCAAAGTTAAGGGGGCAGGTAGGGTGGCTATTCAGGCACCCTCAAAAGACGGACTTAAAAACACCGCTGCCATGCCCCTGACTTAGTTAGGCCATGCCCCATCCCACTCTGCAGCCGACGGGGATTGAAAAAATAAAGGTAAAAATCAACTTCTCTCAGCTGCAGGGGTGGGAGGGAGGGTGACTTTCTCTCTGCAGCTCACACTCAGACAGCACAGTGCTGCTGTATGATAGTGAGCTGTTCAAAAGGACATCCCTGTGTCCTTCCAGGCCCTGCGCCTGATGGAGGACAATGAGTCTGAAAGCCAGACGGAGGACAGGGAGTCTGAAAGCCGGACTATCAGGCCTAAAACTGGACCTCTGGCCACCCTAGAGCAGACTTTTGTGGAGGTCACAGTTAAGGGGACGGTCAGCTTTGGAGGTCAGTGTTAAGGGGCAGATTGATGTAGAGACGCAACTGTTAAGGGGACGGGGTGTTGTGAAAATCACTGTTAAGGAGATGGGGTACTGTGGAGGTCACCAATAAAGGGGCGGCCACTGTGAAGGTCACTGTTAAAGGGGCAGAATGCTGTGGAGGTCACTGGTAATGGGCAGGATGCTGTAAAGGTCACTTTTAAAGGGGCAGGTGCTGTGCAGGCCTCTGTTAAGGGGGCAGGGAACGGTGGAGGTCACAGTTAAGGGGAGGGTCCGCTATGGAGGTCAGTGTTAAGGGTTGGGGTGCTGTAGAGGTCATTGTTAACAAGGCGGGGTGTTGTGGAGATCACATTTTAAGGAAACAGAGCTCTGTGGAGGTCACTGTTAAGGGGGTGGGTTATTGTGGGAATCACTGTTAACAAGATGGAGTATGTGGAGGACACTATTAAAGGGGTGGCTGCTGTGGAGGTTAGTTTTAAAGGGGAGGGCACTGTGGATGTTACTGTTAAGGGGACAGGCCGCTGTGAAAGTCACTGTTAAAGGGCCGGGGTACTGTAGATGTCACTGTTATAGTGGATAATGTCGATATCTTTTAACAACACACACAAACATTAAATGAAATAGATGAAATATACCCGTGGAAAGACGGTACCCGGCTAATATAATAATATATTTCATCACAAAAGAATCACACAAGAATCCATTCTAACAGTACAGATTGCTGGCCTGATCACTAGGGTTAGTAACCAGCTCTGTTATTTAGGAAATATTAGTAACCTTCTTTTATCTATGACTCTTTGCAGCATATATTTGCCTTTTATTATGTATATACAGTATGCAGTTACTTATGGTCTTATTAACTGTCACTGATATTGAGAAGAGCAGGACAATAACATTAACTTTACAAGCAGTTAATATAAGGCGATCAATCCATTTCTCACCTGTGAATCCATCCTTACAGGTACAGGTATAACTTCCTTCTGTATTAGTGCAGGTGGCATTAGGTGAACAGGAATTGCTGGTCTCACATTCATCGATATCTTCACAATAGGTTCCATTACCTAATTAATATCAAATGTTTCACAGTTAACTGAGGGATATAACACTGAAGGTAGATGTGAAAATGAAAACTTATTAAAACATATACAGGCCAATATGTCCCCAACTATTACATATAAATTTAGGGTTATGTATGAAGTGTCAATAAGAGTGAACTATCATTTTTTCTGTTACAAAACTATATTTACAGAAGAATCAGTCTTATTTTCTTAACGAGAGCTATAAATTGTCTTTTTTATGTTATGGGGTATAGCTTTACTTGTCTCCATTACTTTGTTATGTCAGAACTAAGTAGTGTGTAATAAGTAAGGCGCAGTTCAAAGTTTCAGGCATCTTCTGTGTGTTTGAAGTGTGGTGACAAGCACATGTTCATTACTTTTGTACCTATATGCCTATACAGTTGCACATGTCTGCTATTAACTCTTATTAGAAAATATAGCATATTGCATACATTTTTGGTGGGAGGCCGTTGCACTGAATAGTGTAACCCACTTCCCTTTTCAGTAGAGGTAAGCAACTTGTGTAAACAGTATTCAATGGCCCAAACTGGCAGATTAGAACCTACCTGTGAATCCATCCTTACAGGTACAGGTATAACTTCCTACTATATTAGTGCAGGTGGCATTAGGTGAACAGGGATTGCTGGTCTTACATTCATCGATATCTTCACAATGGGTTCCATTACCTAATTAATATCAAATGTTTCACAGTTAACTGAGGGATATAACACTGAAGGTAGATGTGAAAATGAAAACTTATTAAAAACATATACAGGCCAATATGTCCCCAACTATTACATATAAATTAAGGGTCATGTCTGAAATGTTAATGAGAGTGAACTAGCATTTTTTCTGTTACAAAACTATATTTACAGAAGAACCAGTCTTATTTTTTTAACGAGAGCTACAAATTGTCTTTTTTTATGTCATGGGGTATAGCTTTACTTGTCTCCATTACTTTATGTCAGAACAAAGTGGCGTGTAATAAGTAAGGTGGAGTTCACAGTTTCAGGCATCTTCTGTATGTTGGAAGTGTGGTGACAAGCACACGTTCATTACTTTTGTACCTATATGCCTATACAGTTGCACATGTCTGCTATTAACTCTTATCAGAAAATATAACACATTGCATACATTTTTGGTGGGAGGCCGTGGCACTGAATAGTGTAACCCACTTCACTTTTCAGTAGAGGTAAGCAACAGGTGTAAACAGTATTCAATGGCCCAAACTGGCAGATTAGAACCTACCTGTGAATCCATCCTTACAGGTGCAGGTATAACTTCCTACTATATTAGTGCAGGTGGCATTAGGTGAACAGGGATGGTTGTCCTTACATTCATCGATATCTTCACAATAGGTTCCATTACCTAATCAATATCAAGTGTTTCACAGTTAATTCAGGGATTTAACACTGGAGATAGACGTAGATTAACAGGTTTTCATTTACATCTGTTAGGCAATCAGTTATGCAGACATTAGCACATTCAGATATGAGACAAAATATTTCAAACCACTGTTACAGGCAAACTACAAAAAAATCTCCAGGAACTTAAAAAAGACCTATCATCTCTCCTGACATATCTGTTTTAGTAACTATATGCATTCCCCATATAATTACAGTTATGGAACCTATTTTCTTATAACTCTATATATATTTAAAGAATACAATGCAAGGGATTGACAATTACAAATAATTAACCCCTTTGCTACCAGCGCTGTAAATGTAAAAGACCCATGACTAATGACCGCGACCGGCAATAATACCGATCACTGTCATTGAAGATTTTAGATGCCATGATCAAATGTGATCACGGCATCTAAAGTCTCAAAAACCCGCAAGGTTGCGCTTGCAGGCTTCTTATTAGTATCCTCTGCGGCCAATGAGGATGCAGGTAATTGGTTTCACACACTGGGTCTCTCTGAAGAGACCCAGGGTATTGAAACTGCAATTCTTATTTTTGCCAGCCTCAAACATTGAAAAAAAAATGCTAAAAATATTTAAAACAAAAAATCGATAAAAATTTAAATAACCCTTTTCTGTAGAATAAAAAAATAAATACATAAGTGACAAAAAATATAAACATCATTGGAAAAACGCTCTTACTATTAAAATATAAATAAAAATTCCAATACGGTGAATGGCGTAATGGAAAAAAGTGTCAAAATGGCCTGTTTGCCATTTTTTTTTATCACTTCTATTATCGAAAAATTTAATAAAATGTGATCAAAGTCACATACACTCCAAAATAATATCAATAAAAACTACAGATCGTCCCACAAAAAATAAGCCCCCACACAGCTCAGTAGATATAACTATTTAAAAAAAAAAGTTATTGGGGTCAGAATATGGTGATGTAAAAAAAACTATTTTCAAAGTTTGATTTTATTTTTGCTCTATTTAGAAATAAAAAAACTATACATATGTGTTATTGTTGTAATTGTTCTGACCCAGAGAATGATTGGCACATTTTAGTTTTGCTGCAAAGAGAACACTGTAGGAACAAAACCCGCAAAACAGTGGAGGAATTCTTTTTTTTTCCAATTCCATATTGATATGTGAAAGAAAAGCCCTCATATGGATATGTGAAAGAAAAAAGGTATGGCTCAAGAACAATAGGGAACAAAAATGTAAATGTAAAAACTAAAAAACCTGATATTCTAAGGGTTAAATATTTGGACACTAAAAATAAAGCTGCCTCTAAGGCCAAAAGAATACTGTCATGTATTAAAAGAGACATGGACTTGTGGGACAGCGATGTAATATTACCACTTTATAAAGAAGTGTAGCCTCTTCTCGCATATGCAGTTCAAAGAAAAGCAATTAAACTGTTAAGAGGCATCAAATGTTTTAATTATGAGGAAAGATTAAAATAATTGCATTTACTCAGTCTTAAGAGGAGGTGTCTAAGAGCGAATGTGGTTGACCTACCAAATACATAAATACATACAAAAAATATATGGTGAAAAACTGTTCCTTGTAAAATCCCCCCGAAAAACAAGGCCTTCATCTGGAGAAGAAAATATTCAGTCTCAAGAGGCGACAAGGCTTCTTCACCATAAGAACTGTAAATCTGTGGAATAGTCTGCCTCAGGAACAATTGCCAGTTTTGGAAAAGGCTAAAGCTAGATGAATTCACATTAATTTAATTCACATCCCTCCCATCCTCTGGTTGAACTTGATGGGTTTATGTCTTTTTTCATCCATGCAAAATATGTAACTATGTAAATATCTCTATAATTTATATTCATTTATCTAATCACATCTATCAATGAATCTATCTATCAATCTATCTATCTATCTATCTATCTAGTGACTAGTGATGAGCAGCAGGGGCAATATTCGAATTTGCGATATTTTGCAAATATGTGGTACAATATTCGTCATATATTCACGAATATTCGTATTTGAGATTATTCTCTTGATTGCGAAAAATCAGCAATGTATAAATCGCATAATGCGAATTCGTAACTCGCAATACAGGCGTGGGTCACTTTGGCTACATTTTTCAAACTGCTCGAAGTTTCCTGAGTTTATCCTGAGACTGAAGAAAATGGTTGCCACGGCAGAACATTGCAATAGCTTTATATGCAGATAGATTGCTCCAATATATTTGCGGTTGCGCAAATTAGAATATTTTTTTTGCACTAGTGACCCATTGTATCACTGTAATATCATGGTGAATCACTGCTAAAGGGTTATTTTCTTTGTGAATCACTTCTAAATTGTTAAACATGGTTAAAGTACTCTTTTGCTTGTACACTGTAAATTCTAAATAGTTGTCAATAGGAAGTAATAAGTCAATTGACATGTCAAGGTGAAGGACGTGTCTGTTTGAGCTGCTGAAACCGAGTCCTAATCCATGGAGTCTTCACCCTTGAGACTGAAATCTGCCAGGGAAGCAGATGAACTGGAAGACTACTCCCAGAATGAAAGAGAAATACCATTTATTGATGGCTGAGAAAAAAGTACAGTAGAGCAAATGCTCGTTTATGGCAGCAGACTTTACAGTTGTGGAAAGGGTTAATTGCCTCTAGCACCCACCACACTTCTGAGACAGATTGGCCATCCAGATCTGAAATTTGCACCCCACAGACTGGGCATTGCAGAAAAAGATAATGAGAACAGAATTCCACGCATGTGGTTAGTTAGTAAAATTGTGCAGTGTATCTAGAGAGAGACGCAGGGAGGATTACTACTATCATTGTTACTGCCTATACACAACTACAGTGATCCCTCAAGATACAATGGCCTCAGGATACAATATTTTCAACATACAGTGGTCTTTTCTCACCCATCATAAGTTGAAACTAGACTCAACATACAAGCATACAAACTCCATCCAGATGTGGTTGGATTCAAACCCAGGACCCAAGCGCTGCAAGGCACCAGGGCTAAACCCTGAGCCACAGTAATGTTTTGTCATGTCTGTCATTTCTATGATGCCAGACATTCCTATTGAAGAGCTCTCAAACAGAAATGCTCTCCTTTATAAGTAATTACCTTTATATCCATTATTACAAGTACAGATGTAGCTCCCTGTTGTGTAAATACACGTGGCCTCCGTGGCACAATCAGTGTCGTTCTGACATGCGATAATTGCCTCACAATCCAACCCATCACCTATTCAAAGAATACAATGTAAGGAAGCAACATTTACAATCAAAATATAAGGGGCATTAAGGCTACTTTCACACTAGCGTTTTTTTGCGGATCCGTCATGGATCTACAAAAACGCTTCGGATACAATAATACAACCGCATGAATCCGTCATAAACTGATCCAGTTGTATTCTGTCATCTATAGCCATGACGTATTCTATTGGGCCAGATTGTGTCAGAGAAAACGGATCTGTCCCCATTGACAGGCAGCGTTTTGGTGTCCGCCTCCAGAGAGGAATGGAGACTGATCGGAGGCAAACTGATGCATTCTGAGCGGATCCTTTTCCATTCAGAATGGATTAGGGCAAAACTGATCCGTTTTGGAACACTTTTGAGAGCCCTGAACGGATCTTACAAATGTAAAGCCAAAACGCGAGTGTGAAAGTAGCCTAAGAATAAAGGTTTTACTAAAAAATGCTAATTCATATTTTTCACAATATAAAATAAATCTATCTATCTATCTATCTATCTATCTATCTATCTATCATCTATCTATTGGTTATCTATCTATCTATCTATCTCTCTATATCTCTATCTCTCTATCTATCTATCTCTATCTCTCATTGCTATACTTTGATTTCCAATGTCCATAGCAGAACCTCTCACTCCTCATAGGCTCGCCTTTGATACATCTCAGTGAGGCGCCTCTGCTGGAAGGAAGCTATATACAGTACATACCAAAAGTTTGGACCCACCTTCTCATTCAAAGAATTTTCTTTATTTTCATGACTATGAAATGGGGTGCTGCGCCAGATGACCTGGCCTCCACAGTCATCAGACCTGAACCCAATCGAGATGGTTTGGGGTGAGCTGGACCGCACAGTTAAGGCAAAAGGGCCAACAAGTGCTAAGCATCTCTGGGAACTCCTTCAAGACTGTTGGAAGACCATTTCAGGTGACTAACTCTTGAAGCTCATCAAGAGAATGCAAAGAGTGTGCAAAGCAGTAATCAAAGCAAAAGGTGGCTACCTTGAGGAACCTAGAATATGACATATTTTCAGTTGTTTCACACTTTTTTGTTATGTATTATAATTCCACATGTGTTAATTCATAGTTTTGATGCCTTCAGTGTAAATCTACAATTTTCATAGTCATGAAAATAAAGAAAACTCTTTGAATGAGAAGGTGTGTCCAAACTTTTGGTCTGTACTGTACGTGTACGGAGCTTCTTGCATCAGTCTCCTCTTACAGAGGTTGATGTAGACTAGTGATAAGTGAATTTCTAATGTTTCAGAGGTGAGTCTATGAGGAGAGGTGGTGGTTCTGCTATGACCACTGTGGGAAGCAGATTATACCATTGGATATTGATTACCCTTACAGTGTATACAAGGGGCTGTGGCTAAAGCAGCTCAACCGCATTCACATGAATAAGGCTAAATAATAACTAATTAATCGATTCATTTTGAGCAGTACAAAAGTAAATTCATATCATAAATGAAATGAGACTAAAAGCCCCAGTTGCTGATGTGCTATATAGGATATATTCCCTTACCTGTGAATCCATCCTTACAGGTACAGATGTAACTTCCTTCTGTATTAGTGCAGTTTGCATTAGGTGAACAGGAATTGCTGGTCTTACATTCATCAGTATCTTCACAATGGGTTCCATTACCTAATAAATATCAAGTGTTATACAGTTAACTCAGGGATATTACATTGGGAGTGGATGGGAAAATGAAAACTCCATATACATTTCCATGTTATACATAACAGAATTGACTTGGTTACTGAAATACAACAATCAAATAAAAAGGATTCAAAAGCATTTTGACTCAGGTTCTCTTGTTATGGGCCAACCTCAAAAATAACCGCTGAAAGCCTAAGGCTAAGTGAATGCGCCTTCTACAGTACTTCAATGTGCCATTAATTTCATCTGGAGGCAAAATTAGTTTTTAGTTTTTTTGTCTAATAGCAATCAGGGCATGTACAGCAACACATGTAGGATGGAGCTCCGTGCTCTACTGTGCTCATGAGCCCCTACAAATTGTCAGGTTGCTTGAAACATTGATGTGTGCCACAACTAAGAGCCAAGTAACAATAACACACATGGCTGCCAGAAATTGCTGTTTTCCATGCAGTGTTTGAACA